>CANXYI010813565.1:0-13668 GCA_948208565.1 Hura crepitans | reverse complement strand
CATGTTATTCAGACCACTATACAAAAAGTTATGGGCTAATTACCCTTTATTGCTCTTAAAACACTTTATCAGTTCTAGTTTTCCAAATTTAACTTATGTCACATTTTTTAATAGGCTAGGTCCCGAGTTGATTCAATACTTTCATAGAAAACTTTTAAACCTATAAGTCTAGTTTATTTTGGCAAAGGAATCATGCATTTTTGACACCTACATTGTGAGTTATGGCCTAATGAACAGAAACTATTCCTTATATTCCAAAAATTCTACAGACAATGCAGATACCTCCACTAATGGGATTTTTTAGACAAAATATACACTGAATTAAGGGAAACTTTCCTCTACAAAATTTTAGCCCTATGTTTAAATTTCATTATGGCCCTACATTAAACCTCATCAAACTTCTCATTCTAGCAATTGATCACCCTAAAACTCTAAGATTAAATGAAGAAAGGAACTAGACAAAAAAGGAAATGGAAATTTCCTTACCTACTTGGTTTGGGGCCGCTGTCCCCTCTTTTCCCTCTCTCTCTCTTTGTTGTAAGGTCACTAGAGTTCTTTATCGGTGGACCATCATTACTGCCTGTGCTTGTCTAGCACTGGCAGCAACTCTTTCTCCCTTTATTCCTTCTTGCCAGTGCTGGCAGCAGCTCCTCTTTTTCTTCCTTCTTCATCTTTTCTTCTTTTCTTTTTTTCCTTTTTCTTTCTCTCCCACATTTTTGTTTTGTTGCCCCTTTTCTTTCCCATTTCTTTTATTCCTTCCTCTTTTCTTATTTCTTTTATTTCTTATTTTATTTATTAGTTTATTATTTATTATTATGGTTGCATATCTTTTTTCCCCTTTTAAATTCTCAAATTTTCTCATTCCATTGATTTTATTGTTGTCATGACTTTTATTAGTATTTATTCATTATCATTATTACTTTTATTGTTATTTTTTTCTACACCCTAATGTTCCTGAGCCTCCAAAATTTTAAATCTCTCAATCTTTGATGTTTTAAGAAATTCGAGCTAAAACTTCATGGAATGAAACACTTACACACAAGTAGTTGCCTTTTTAGTCCTCTTTGTTGAACACCTTAAGCTTTCTTGAATTTTCTTAAGTTCTACCCACTTTTATGGCCTCTAACACCTTCACAAATCCATTCCTAACATATTAAGATGATTTTTGGTTTTAATGGACATAAGAAAAAGCTTAAGAAAGGGGATGAAAATGGTGATATTGGCTAGAAATGGTGTTAGCTGCAGCAAAAGGAAATAAGAGAAGAAGAAAGGTGGAGGGTGAGTGGAATTGGCCAAGTGGCCATCTATGTATCACTTTGGCCCTTTTATAACTGCTAAGGTGGCATGAGCAGGGCCCACACACCACCTTGAACAACCTGAAAAAGCTCTATTTTGGCAGGAACTTCAAGGAATTTTTAAAAATCACTCAAACCTCTAAAAATTTTTGCGTTTGTTTTAAAAATCCTCAATTGGTCCCATTTAAGGGCTCATAAAATTTCACGGCCCAATTCCACCAACAGGGCAGTTAACCAACTGCATTGATTTATGTCTAAAACCCTAAAATTTTTAAAAATTACAAATGACCTCAGAATTTAAAAACTCTTTCACCAATGGGCTCAAAGGAATTTTTAACCTTCAGGGTATGGCATTTTTAGGTTTGTCCGGGCATATCCCAAGTCATTCTCGACTTTACTCTATCTGAGCCTACGACCCACTAGATTATAGCCTAAAACAATTTATTAGTTCTACTAAATCTTCAAATTAAGTTAATTTCATCATTTTATGGCCCCTCAAAGTTTCATGACAAATACCCCTACCTCGAGCCTTATAAAGGTGGCCTAACACTCTAAGAACACTTTTCGACCTTAGTGGTACAGTTCACAGAGCCTCAATTTTTTAGTGTTAAAGTTTTGATCGCACCTAAAGTTGTTTGACTGATGAGGTTTAATCAGGATAGAAAAGAGTTTTTGTTTGCCTTGTTAGGCTGAACCCGATGATGATTATGGATTTGCTTGTTAGGCTAAACCCAAAAGAGTTGGATTAGACACAGGGTTGATTCTAAGAGAATTAGATTGGATATGGAGTTGAATCAGAAAGAATTGGATTAGACATGGAGTCAAATATGAGAGAATTAGATTAGACAAAGAGTCAAATCTAAAAAAATTAGATCAGACATAGAGTCAAATTTGAGAGAATTAGATTACACATATAATCGAATATGAGAGGATTGGTTTGGACACAGAGTTGAATCTGAGAGAATTAGATTAGACACGAAGTTGAATATGAGGAGATCGGATTAACCATGGAGTTAAATCCTACAAAAGAAAATGTGATATGAATTAGTTGTGGATGAGATTCTAATTCAGGTAAAATTGAGTAGTTGCCTACCGAAATAGTGATTTGAATGTTAATGCATATGTGTGCATATCATTAACCACGTATGAAGGTGGTGGTTTGTGAATGCTAATGTACGCACTAGTGTGTGCATGACTTATGTGAACATGTGAATCAATATGAATGTAGTGCCCTACATGGATAAGTTTTTGCTTAGACAACTAGAAGGATGAACCTTTTCTATAATACATGGATAAATGTGACTCTTATTCAGAATGATACATATGACTAATGTTGGTTAAATAAACTGAGACATGTGCAAATCTATGAATGCTTCTAGTGATTGGAGGTCTGGTTTTCTCTTAGATGAATGAATTTATCATATCCTATCTTGGATGAATAAGCATGAAACCATAAAGGTGATGAATGACATGACTATAACACCCCCTACCCATTCTCGAAGGAAACTGGCAAAAGGTGTCACTTCCCGGAGGTCACCCATCCTTGGATTTCCCTAGGGACCATTCATTTAACTCTAATATCTCTTAACCCAACTTTAACCTAACTTGACCATCTAGTGCCTATTACTATGTAATCTTTTATTACTATCTATTTTAGTCAGATAAATATCTAGTTTACATTTGTTATCCATTTATAGAAAATTAGGTAGCATAACTACTACCTAGGCAAAAAACTAAAAATTTTTCCTGCTAGAAAAACACTTCTAAAATAGTCTTAACCTAAACCTCCACTTTTAGACCCTTCTGGTCTCCAAAAACATCATCATCATCACACAAAAACACATAGGGTCTCAAACCCATAGACATTTAACAGGCAATTATGTACATATATCCATTAAAAGTAGGTTTATACATCCATTTAATTCACAAATCTTAGTTTTACACTATACAAGTACTATAAACTTTACATCCATTTCTAGGTCGTTGCATCTCATGGGCTAAAATCAATGCCTTTTTGTTTCACTTTATTAAGTAAGCTTAAATAGCTTTTAACTTACTTATTTTAGCCATTAATTGACTAAAACCAGTTCATTTCATTTAAAATGTTATTTTAGCAATTATAAGCCTTTTTATGTACCTTTATGCCATATTTGTGCCATACACACATCCAAGCACCATGTCTATCTCATTAATGGTTTTCCAACATGTATTATTCATGTACACATTCATTTGAGTTCATAAGTCCATTTAAGACACTTTATGCCCCATTGTTCATGAATTTACTCACAATATGGCATAACTAGTGTTAAATAACATTTTTAAGCTTATCTCACTTTTAGAACATAATTTGGTCCAAAACTTCATTACTTATGTGTTACTATTCATGTTCATGATCAATAACAATGAAGAAAACATATAAACACACACTTTGTCACATATCATGTATTTCCTTGCACATTCACTCTTATAATGCCTTTTAGCCAACTCTCTAATTAGGCTTAATTACAACCTTTACATAAACCTAATTAGTGTTCATTACATAAGAATTATAAGCCTCATGTTCATTCATGCCATTCAGTAACTAGGCAAACACAAACTTACTCATTATTTGACTCATGCCAATTACAACACACATAAGGTTTGCATTTCAAGCCATTCACCCATCCATAATGTAAAACCTCAAATAACATATTACCCTCATTTAACCCCTAAAATGCCTTTATTTCATCATAATTCTTGATTTACACTCAATGCCATACATCTATTTATCATTTCCTATAATACACACACATAGCACATTTATGCACTTTCTAAAGCAAATCAAGCAAAAATGATCACACTTATATATTGCACTATGTTTCATTTAGCCAATACTCACAAAATGCCCATAATTAACACATTCATCTTGCATATTATGCAAGAATAATTGTTATGCATAATAACATAAGGAATACTCACAAATGCATAAATAAAGCCATTTTTCCATAGTATGCCCATTTATGCCAATTAAGCATATTTTAAGCATTGTTTATTTCTAATGCATTCTCATACTTCTATTTATTTTTATATATGTCAAAAACATGTTTGAATATCACTTATTGCATAATTATACCCAAATATTATGTCAACCAATTTTAATCAATTTACTTCTATATTAGGCATTTTATGGCATATTAAGCACATTTGGCACATTTACTTGAACCCAACCAATTCTCATTATTCTAAACATATTGACATATATAATATAAGCCATATAACTAATAAAATGCATCACATTAATGGCTTCACCCCTTTTTGAGCATTTATTACATAATATACAAATTATAGAAATTTCATGTTTATCAATAAAAATGCACATACTGAGGTGGTTGAGAGGGAGCCCTAAGACCTGCCTATGCCTTCACTTTTCCCTTATCTCAATTTAGTTCAAAAAGCCCCTATGACATGATTATTAAGGAAGGATGTTCAGTTTTTTTGGGATGGAAAGTGTCAAGAAAGCTTTGACAAGCTTAAGGCTATGTTGACCAAGGCTTCAATTCTTATACAACCAATTTCAAAGAAAGACTTTACTATATTTGGTGATACATCTCACAATGGGTTAGGATCTATTTTAATGCAAGATAATAAGGTTGTTGCTTATGCTTCAAGATAATTGAATCCATATAAGAAGAATTACCCTACTCATGATTTAGAGCTTGAAGCTATTATGTTTGCTCTAAAAATCTAAAGGCATTATTTGTATAGGGAGAAGTGCTATATCTACATAGATCACAAGAGTGTTAAGTATCTTCCTATATAGAAGGAGTTAAAATTAAGACAAAGGAGGTGGATAGAGTTGATGAAGGATTATGACTGTCTGATTGATTACTATTTAGGAAGGCCAATGTAGTGGCAAATGCACTTAGTAAAAAGTTCATAGGAACCATAAGAGCTATCAATGTTAGATTATAGCTCACAAGTGATATTGCCTTGCTAATTGAGATGTAAGTTAAGCCTAGTCTATTATAGCAAGTGAAAGGGTGCCAACATGATGATCACTGATTGATGAGTGTTATAAGTGCTATCTAAGAGGGGAAGCTGATAGAATATGAGATTAAAGGAGATAGCTATTTGTACCATCATGACAAAATTTGTGTGCTAAATGTAGAAGAGTTGAAGAAGTAGATTCTATAAAAAGCTCACAACGCTCCTTATGCAATTCATTTTGGTAGCAATAAAATGCATCAGGATTTGAAGCTTTCTTATTAGTAACCAAGCATGAAGAGGGATATGTCAAAGTATATGACCAAGTGCTTTACTTGTTAGTAGGTAAAGGTAGAGCATCAGGTTCCTTTTGGATTGCTTCATCCTATAGCAATTCTAGAATTGAAATGGGATAAAGTCATGATGGATTTCATGGTTAGGCTACTTATGACAAGGAGCAATTGTGATTTAGTTTTGGTAGTTATGGATTATTTGACAAAGATTACTCATTTTATACCATTGAGAATGGATTGCTCTTTAGAGAAACTAGCAGAACTTTATGTGGATGAGATATTCAGATTACATAGAGTGTCATCTTCGATTATATTTGATTGAGATCCAAGGTTCATATCGAGGTTTTGGAAAAAACTTCATAATACCTTGTTTACTCGGTTAAGCTTCAGTATAGCATTCCATCTATAGACAGACGAACAATCTAAGAGAGTTATTTAGATTCTCAAGTCTATGTTGAGGGCTTGTGCATTGAAGTTCAAGGGAAGTTAGGATTGATATTTGTCCTTTTTCTAAGTTTGCTTATAATAACAGTCATCAAACGAGTCTTAGCATGGCTCTTTATGAGGCCTTATATGGAAGAACGTGCAAAAGACCTTTATGTTGGAATGAGCTTTGTGACACTAAGCTCATGAGGCTAGACTTAATACAAAATGTAGAGGAGATGGTAAAGATCATCAGAAAGAGGTTGAAGGTAACTTCAAATAGAAAAAGTCCTATGTAAACTCAAAAAGGAAAGAGGTGGAATATAAAGTGGAAGACAAAGTTTTTCTCAAGATTTTTCCTTGGAAGAAGGTTATGCAATTTGGGAAGAAAGGGAAGTTGAGTTCTAGGTTTATTGGCCCATATGAGATCACAGAATATATGGGACTAGTAGCTTACAAAATTGCTTTACCTCTAGAATTATAGTAGATCCATGACATCTTTCATGTTTTCATACTTAGAAGATACAGATCAGACCCTATACATGTGATAGCAAGGGAAGATATCGAAGTTATTCCTGACTTATCTTATGAAGAAAAACCAGTGAGGATTCTAAATGGAGAGGTGAAGGAACTGTGGAATAAAACTGTATCCTTTGTGAATGTTTGCTGGAAACACCATAGGGTGGAAGAAGTTATTTAGGAGATAGAAACTTAGATGAAAGAATAATACCCATAGTTATTTGAACCAGGTAATAAGTTTAATGTCGAGGAAACATTTATTTAAGAGGGGAAGAAAAAAAAATATACACACACTTTGTCACATATCATGTATTTCCTTGCACATTGACTCTCATAATACTTTTTGGCTATCACTCCAAATAGGCTTAATTACAACCTTTACATACACCTAATTAGTGTTCATTACATAAGAATTACAAGCCTTATATTCATTCATGCCATTCGGCCTCTAGGCAAACCCAACCTTATTTATTATTTGACTCATGCCAACATACAACACACACAAGGTTTGCATTTCAAGCCATTTGGCCATCCATAATGTAAAACCTCAAATAACATATTACCCTTATGTAACCCTAAAAATTCCTTCATTTCATCATAATTCATGATTTACACTCAATGCCATATATCTATATATCATTTCCCATGATTCACACACATACCACATTTATGCACTTTCTAAAGAAATTCAAGCAAAAATGACCACACTTAATGTTTCATTTGGCCAATGCTCTTAAAATTCCTATAATTAACACATTCATCTTGTAGATTATACAAGAATAATTGTTATGCATAATAACATGAGGAATACTCATATATGCCCAAATAAAGCCATTTTTCCATATTATGTCAATTTAGGCCAATTAAGCATATTTTAAGCATTGTTCATTTCTAATGCATTCTCACACTTCTATTTACTTTTATATATGTCAAAAACATGTTTGAATATAATTTAGTGCATAATTAGACCCAAATATTATGTCAACTAATTTTAACCTCATTTACCTCTATATTAGGCATTTTATGGCATATTAAGCACATTAGGCACATTACTTAAACCCAACCAATTCTCATTATTCTAAATATATTTACATACATGACATAAGCCATATAACTCATAAAATGCATCACATTAATGGGCTAACCCCTTTTTGAGCATTTATTACATAATATACATATTATGGAAATTTCATGTTTATTAATGAAAATGCACATTCTATTTTGATTACACGTACCGAGGTGTCTAGACCCGTCTACACTTTCACTTTGCCCTTATCTTGGTTTGGTTCAAAAACCTTTAACATAAACTAAAAAAACTTTGAAAATATACATTACTAAACATATCATGCTAACATCTATTATGCACCACACATTCCATCACACAACATACATAAGTTTTATGTTCCATATTTCCATTATCACGCACATTCACCAATGTACCTATCCAATATATATTATCCCAATATATTCAAGCCTAATATACTTTGTTCACACCAATTATACCATAGTTTCATTAATTCCAACTATGTCCTTACCACATGTATCATTCAGTTACCATGCATTTTTCACCCTTAAAATTCTTTTTAACCTAAATTACATTCATATTAGTTAGTTATCATGCCACAAACCCTAATATACCCTAAATTCCATTTTAGGGTTATACTAACCCCTAAATCACTAACATATACATAATGCAACCATTATAGAAAATGCACAACACACACATACACTTACATATTTTATTGAATACACTTATAGAGTGATTATTTGGCATCTCAAATAGCACTTCACAACTTCTCTTTTCCTTTATCCTTCTCTTACTCTAAGTTCTCTAAATTCCATATTAGGTAATATATTAGAAAAATTCATAGAAAATTCTATAGAACTCTAAATTCAAAAATAACACTAGAATCATTAATTAGAGCACCCCTAATTACCTAAAAAACATGCTAGGGTTTGAATTTAGGGATTACCTCAATTTAGGTGTTTGAAGCCCTAAATATTCAAACTTCTCTTTTTTTTCACCAAAAATCCTTCTTCTTATAAAATTGATAGTAGAATTAGACTCTAGATGTGATAAAGATCATTTTTAGTGTATAGAGTGAAGGATTTTAGAGAGATTTGGTGGAGTTGTGAAAAAAAGGGGAAAGAGGAGAAAGAATGGCTATGGCATTAGCTTAAGGGGGAATAAGGGAGAAGATGGTGTTTTAATCACATATGGCACATTCACACACAACCACTTTTTATATTAAGACCATGAATGGCCACAATCATGCTACATGGTGATCCTATGGCTATGATTAATCCTATTTATGTTTTAAACTTTAAAAATGTGATATTAATGTTTGAGGTCTCTAAAAATTCTTTTCTCCACACCAAAAATTATAGAATTTCCCAATTTAGGGACCCAAAAAATCTCAGGCCCAAAACCTAATAGAAACTCTACTAATAAATCAATCTTATAATTAAGAAATTTAAATAAAATGCTTATCGATGTTAGAAAATTCTAATTTCAACACCATTAAACTATTTAGAATTTTTGGCCTTTTGGTGGTGCTATTTCCACATTAGTTTGAGCACATCCCAAACATTTTTACCACTCAACATAAATTAAGGGCACTATTTACTCGATATCGATATGAAAAATTTTATTGGTTCAGTGGTTACTTTAAATAACTTTATTTTCATCATTATTTCACCCATCATAGTTCAATGACTAGTACTCCCTCTCAACCACTTTAATGTGACCCAGTTGTATGGGAAGTACTATTCATAAAATCAAGGTTTTCGGGCATTACATTTCTTTCCCCTCTTAAGAAATTTCATCCTCAAAATATACATTGTTCAATAGCTATGGATATTGTTCTCTCATCTACTATTCACTTTCCTAGGTTGATTCCTATGAGCTATGATGTTTCCATAGTACTTTCAGTGGTGGCACTACATTGTTACATAACTTTTTCACCTCATGTGCTAAGATCTAGACCGATTCTTCTTCATATGAAAGATCTAGCTGCATCTCTATTTCTTCAATTGAAAGCACATGTGAAAGATTGGATCTATATTTCCTTAGCATTGAGACACAAAAGACATCATAAATTTGTCGTAGCTTTAAAGGCAATGCTAATCTATATGCTACTAGCCCCACATGTTTTGTCATTTTATATAGGCCAATAAACCTTTGGTTAAACTTGCCTTTCTTACTAAATTGGAGTATTTTCTTCTAAGGTGACACCTTAAAGAAGATTTTATCTCTTACTTCATACTCAATTAGCTTTGTTTTTATATTTGCATATGATTTTTATCTGTCCGTTGCTACTCTTAATTGATCTCTGGTAAACCTAACTTTCTTTTATACATCTTTGATCAAGTTTAGTCCTATCAACTTACTTTCACCCAATTCATTCTAACAAAGTAGTGTCTTGCACTTTCTCCCATACAAAACTTTATATGGTGCCATTCCTATACTTACCTAATGGCAGTTGTTGTATGCAAATTTTGCTAAAGATAGATATCAATCCAAATTGCCTTTAAATTCAATGGCATAGCTCATTAACATAACTTCTTGCACTTGAATAACTTGCTTTAATTGGCCATCTGTTTGTGGGTGGAATCTTATGCTAAAAGTGAGTTGAGTGTCTAAGGCATTATAAAGTTTCTTTTAAAATTTGGATGTGAACCTTAGGTCCTGATCTAAAATGATGGATGCTGGCACTTTATGTAGCCTTAAAATCTCATCAATGTATAGCTGTGCTAGCTTTTCTAGTGACTAATTTGCCTTTACTAGGATAAAGTGTGTTGTTTTGGTTAGCATATCAATAATCACCCAACTATGAAGTCCATTATGACTTTCTCCCATTTCCACTTCGGTATTGCTATGGGATAAAGCAATCTAAAGGGAACCTAGTGTTCAGCTTTTATTATTGATAGGTGAGGCATCTAGTCATATACTCAGCTATATCCTTTTTGGATAAAGCAATCCAAAGGGAACCTAGTGTTCAGCTTTTATTATTGATAGATGAGGGATCTAGTCATATACTCAGCTATATCCTTTTTCATTCTAAACCACTAGTAGTAAGGCTTCAAGTCATGATACATCTTCGTGCTCTTGGGATGAATGGCATATAAGGAATTATGAGTTTCCTGCAAAATCTATCTTTTAATGTCCTCTTAATTAGGCACACATAAATGATTATGATAGTGCAAGCATCCATTTACTTTGATTTCATGCCTAGTAGACTTTCCCTCTTTGATCAAACCCATTATATGCTTGAGTTGACTATCATCATTTTGGGCATCCTTCTCTTATTGAATCAATTCAGGTTTCACCTATAATTTAGCTAACAAGGCTCTATCTTCTTGGCATTGCAATTGGACATTCATTGCTTTCATGGCACATAAGAGTTTTTGGCTTAATGCATCAGCTATCGTATTCACTTTACTAGGGTGGTAATCATTCAAACTCTTATGATCAGTATACATATAGCATATTTCTCTATAAAGGTAATGTCTCCATATTTTTAAGGCAAAGCCAACAGTAGCTAACTCTAAATTGTGAGATGGATAATTCCTTTTATGTAGTTTTGCCTAAATGCATAAGCCCCTACTTTGCCATCGCATCAATATGCACCTAAGTCTATTGTGAGAGGTATCATTGTAGGTGACAAAGTCTTTCTTAGATTCTAGTTATGTAAAGATAAAAGCTTATGTCAATATAGCTTTCAGTTTATCAAAGCTTTTTTAACACTTGTGATCCCACATAAATTTCATGTCTTTCCTTAATATGTATGTCATGGAAGCAGCAATTATTGAGAATCCTTTTACAAACCACCTGTAATGACCCAAAAATCTCGACTCTTATGAATAGTACTTTTGAGGGTGAATAGTGCTTCCCGAAACTCGAGTCACGCTAAACATACTAACGAGTAGTATTAATTATGAGAGAATTTTGGGCAAAGTTTAAAGCCAATCTAAAGTCGCTTGGATGGTTAAAAATGCTAAATAAGATTTTATGACAATGTCCAGTGAATAGTATCGTAGACAAAGCTAAGCTGTAAATAAAATAAAAAGTTGCCAAAATAATTTGAAAATGTTACAACCTGATACTCAAATATTTCAAATAGTCCATTGGTTTTGGAATTAGAATTTTTTGAGACTAGAAGTTTTTTTATTGATTTTTTGGGACATAAAATGCATTAATTTTTTGGGTTTTTGTTGTAGTTTGGGCTCAAAATTTTGAGAGAATTTAGGGTTTGGATTTATGGAATTTTAGAGATAGGAATGATGAAAAATCGATATTCTTATTGATTATAATGATTTTTTGAACGAAGAAAAAATTAATTGTGGAAAAAGTATAAATAGGGGAAAATTTATTTTCCTCCCATTCATACTATAAACACCACGCACACCCCCTCTTTCTATCTCTTCCTTTGATTTCTCCCTCTATGGAGGGACTCGCTTTGCGCGCTTATACTTGAAATGACGAGTGTCCCGAGACAAGTCTGTGGACACCAAAATCATTGAGAATAGTGAAGTATTCTAGGAGAAAAATTGAGAAGAATTTTGAGGTGAATAGTAACTTTCTCTCTCTTAAGTTTTTCCTTTTCACAAATTTTATTTTTCATGAGTTCCTAGGGTTCGTAAAGTGTATATTTAAGCTCAAAATATTTTTTTGACATGTGAATTATTTTATATTATTTATTGAAGTTTGTACCCTTTTGAATTCGTAGGCGAGGTATTGACCCGAGCCTCCCAAGGCAAGGAAAAGGCTTAGGCTAGCTTTGGGCATACCGTGTGACTCATTTTGGTATGTGTAATCACATTAACTTTGGACAAATGCTTGAATTTCTAATATGTCCATTTAGTTAAATATTAGCAATAAATGCCATTAATTGTTATAATGCCTAATAAATGTGTATATGTGTGTATATCATTAAATGATATTATTACATGGTATGAATGTGATGCATGGTGAATTTATGTTGGAAGAATGGTCCTTAAATGATGTCGTGTTCATTTATGCGATGAAAAGGCTCTATAATGCTAGTATGCGAGATAAAGGTCATATGACCATGTATATTTAATTGGAAGTGTATGAATGTAATATTAGGTATCTAAAAATGTCATATAATGGTAAATGTGTATAATGTGTGTGTTTTATGGCCCTAGGTAATGTAGAGGCCAAAATTTGCATATGTAAGCTATATATGCATAATTGTGAATTATGTATGTAAATGACTCAAATATCATGTTGTATGCTTAAATGTCATTTTGAATTTGCATTTATGATGACTAAAGTTTGTGTGCATGCTTGGTGTTGGCCGAATACCAATTTGCATGTCGTTTGGTTTATTGACACGTATGTGGGCATATAATGCATATATGTTGCTATTTATCAAAAATCTGTGTAAAATGAAATGTTAAGTGGAAAGTGATAGTTATGTATAACTATGATGCATTTGATGCTATTATGCATGTTAATAATGAAATAATGATAAAGATGCATGTTATGATTGCTGGATGAGTTTTCTAGCTTTCACACCTAGACGATGTGCCTAATTGGTATTTTGAACATGTACGAACCTAATTTTTGGCAATGTTGTTTTTTTGTTAATTCATGTTACTTAACATAATGTTTAGGCCTCACTGAGATGTAAAATAGCCATTGAGATGCGTGTATTCATGAAATGACAATAATTGAGTTATACGTTAAAAATGGCTAATAATAAGCTAATTAACCAGTTTAATAATACCTATACAGTTAGACAACCTAGTATGAATAGCTTAATCGATCAACTAGGATTAGCAGCTACAATATAGGCCTTTAGGTCATGATGTATATTTTTGTGTCAATGGGCACCAAGCTTTTGAGCCACTGTATAGCATTATATATG
This sequence comes from Hura crepitans, assembly GCA_948208565.1. Classification (NCBI taxonomy): domain Eukaryota; kingdom Viridiplantae; phylum Streptophyta; class Magnoliopsida; order Malpighiales; family Euphorbiaceae; genus Hura; species Hura crepitans. The sequence goes on along the minus strand of CANXYI010813565.1, from coordinate 282 downwards.
TGCGAACCTTCGGGTTGATGCGTTTGTACCACTGATACCAGTGCCTTCGGGTACACTGTTTAGCACCTTCGAGTAGCCCATTTTTCGCTATCCAACCTTGGATAGTTATCTCTTTAGTATGGGCATAAATTAAATAAATAATTAAAATAACAAGGTTAATTATGGTTAAAACATGATTAAGCATAAAATAATATTAAGTGCACGTTTAAATGATGCATTGCATGTAACTTTGATATTTTCGGCATAATTATTGGGTTAAACCCATTTATAGGTCATATATGT
>CANXYI010813440.1:0-12204 GCA_948208565.1 Hura crepitans | reverse complement strand
TAAACTTTTTTTGAGTCAATGCCTTAGTGAGAGGATCAATAGTGTTTTGATCTATAGGGACTCTTTCAATCATTACACCTTTCTTACCAACTATCTTTCGGATTAGATGCTAGCACTTGAGAACATGTTTGGATCATTGATGAGACCATGGTTCCTTTGCTTACGCAATGGCTTCATTATTGTCAAAATATAGAGGTACTGGATTAACAATTAAAGCGACCACTCCTAGTTCAATAATGAACTTCTTGATTCATACTACTTCCTTTATGGTATCAAAAGCTACAATGTACTCTGCTTTGATAGTTGAGCTAATTGCTTTATTTTGTTTAGAACTTTTCAAACCAATTGCACCTCTAGCAAAATTAAATACATAACCTAATTAGGATTTGCAATCATTATTATTAGACTAAAAGCAAGCGTTAGTATACTCAATAACTTACAAATCCCCTTCTCCATATACCATGAATATATCTTTATTCCTTCGAAGTACTTAAGGATATTCTTGATAGCTACTTAATGTTCCTCTACATAATTCGATTGGAATATGCTCATGACAGTAAGAACAAATTCTACCTTAGGCCTAGTACATAACATAACATACGTGATAAATCCTATATCTAATACATATAGGATCATGCTCATGTGTTCCCTCTCCTCTTGTGTTTGTTGACACATAGAAAGGATTTTCCCTTGAAGCATAGGAATAACCCTTTTTGTGATGGATCCATGCTAAACCACTTTAGCATTTTGTCTAAGTAAGTAAACTGTGAAAGACCTATCAACCTCTTAGATCTATCTCTATAAATCCTTATCCCTAATATATAGGTTGTTTTACCAAAGTCTTTCATAGATAATTTCTTTAATAGCCAAATTTTTTACTGATTGAAGGGTTAAGACATCATTTCCCATAAGTAGTATGTCATTAACATACAACACTAAGAAAATGACTGCACTTCCACAAACCTTCTTACAAACACATGGCTCATCCAGATTTTATGAGAAACCAAACTCTTTGATTGCCTCATCAAATCAAATGTTACAGCTCCTCGATGCTTACTTTAATCCATAAATGGATTTTTGAGGCTTGTATACCTTGCTACTATTAGTGGATTTTCATCCTTCAGGCTATGTCATATACACCTCCTTTGATAGGTTTCCATTAGTGAAAGCTATCTTTACAGTCATTTGCCAAATCTTATAGTCATAATGAGCAGCAATAACATGTAAAATCCTAATGGATTTAAGCATGGCTGCCAGTGGAAAGGTTTCATCAATGTCAATTCCTTGCCTTTGATGATAACCTTTTGCTACCAACCATACATTATGGGTAACTACAATACCCTTTATGTTGGTCTTTTTTTCTTAAAGATCCATTTGTATCTAATAGGTTTTATCCCTTAAAGTTCATTAACCAAAGTACATACTTGGTTGTCATATAAGTAATCCATTTTTGATTTTATGGCCTATAGTCATAATTCTAATTCTAAACTTTTTAGAATCACCTCATAGCATGTAGACTCATCTTTTTCTACTATAGTTACATTACTGCACTCATCTTTGAAAAATTTGTATCTCTCAAGCTCAGTATGAACTCTAGTATAACGTCTAGGAACTTTTATTTCAACAAGCTCTGCTATTACATCATCATGATGTGTAATAAGCTTAGGATTAATTGGTTGATTTACCTTTATTTATAGGTCTCAAACTTTATTAAGTTCAATTCTACTCCTATTGGCTTCTTTTAAGAGAAACTATTTCTATAGGAAGATAGCATGCTTTGAAACAAACAACTTTTATTCCAAAGTATTATAGAAATAGTACCTAAAGGACTCTTTTATATATCCCACAAATAAGCCCTTGTTAGATTTAGCATCAAGTATATCAGATGTAGTTATTTCCATATAAGTACGATAAACCACATACTTTTAAATATGAAAGAATTGGTTTCTTGTTGCACTATATCTCAAAAGGTGTAACATCAATCGACTTTGATAGAACTCTATTTAGAATGTAAATAATAGTTTCTAAAGTATAACCCCAAAATGACTTGGGTAGAGTTACAAAGCTTATGATGGATTGAACCATATCTAATAGGGTTCAATTTCTCCTTTTAGACATACCATTATCTTATGGTGTATATTGGGGAGTCCATTGAGATAATATACCATTATCTTTTAGATAGGTTCAAAATTTTTGACTTAAGTATTCTCTACCTTGATCTTATTAAAGTGTTTAAATACTTTTATCAAGCCATTTCTCAACTTCATTTCTAAATTCTTTAAACTTTTCAAAGGCTTCAAACTTGTACTTTATCAATTACATATACCTATATCATGATTAATCACTAATAAATGTAATAAAATAGAGAAACTCATCTCTTACATGTGTAGTCAATAAGCTATAAACATATGAATGTATTAGGTTTAAAAAACCACAGGCACATTCACCTTTTCAACTAAAAGGTGCCTTTGTCATCTTATCTAATAAACATGATTTACAAGTTTCAATCGATTGATAATCAAACAAGCCTATGTCACTAGACTTGTGCAACTTAGTTTTGTATAACTAATAATTCCACTAGAAGGTCGGTTTCAATCTATTAGTCTTAAGTCTCATGGCACTAATGTTGTAGATCTCTTTTTAATTATCAAGAATATGAATCCCATTAATAATAGAAATCGAGTAATATAAAAAATTATTCTTATAAATTGAGCAACCTTTGCTTTTATTAATTGAAATATCAAAATCTTATTCAGTAAGACAAGATGAAGAAAAAATATACTTGTTCAAAGAGGGGACATAATAACAATTATTAAGTTCTAATGCTAATCCTGAAGGCAAATTTAAGTAATATATCACTATAGCTAATGCAACAACTCTTGCTCCATTTGCTACACATAGGTCTATATCACCCTTTTTTAGTTTCCTACTACATTTTAGTCCATACAAATAAAAAACCAAAAGAGAACCATATCCGATATCCAATACCCATGTGTGATTATCAATAGTAGGATTATTATTAATCTCAATAACATTAATACCTAAAGTAAATGCATCTTTATGCTTTTTCTTCTAATGAAACTTAAGGAAGGCTTTGTAATTCTTCTTCCAATGACTTGCCTTACAATAGCAAAACCAAGTTACCTTAGGGCCAATCTTTTTGGTAGCAGTCATGGATTGTTTGTCTAAGGCATTTTTTACCCCACCTTGGCCCTTAGTTGTATCCTTTTTAATCTTCTTTTGCATTTTACCCTTAGAAGTAAAAGTATCAATAACCATTATTGCTTTGGAATTATTTTTAAAGGCATCATCAGTAGTGTTGAGCATATTCAATAACTTAGGGATTGTTGTCTAGATCTTATTCATTTGATAGTTTGGCATAAATTATGCATAACTATCAGGCAATGATTACCATATCAAATTAACACTTAGTTCATGATCCATAACAACTATTAGAGTAGTGAGATACTTAATATATTCATTCATCTTCAACCTATATTGCATGGTTGAAGTCCCCTCTACCATTCTACAGTGAAATGGATCTTTAGATATCTCATATCTTATAGTTCTGCTTTGCTCCTCAAAAAATCTTTGAGTTCAAAAAATAAGGTGTAAGCATCCATATGCTCATGTTACTTTTAAAGCTCTATAGACATTGATGCTAGCATAATGCAAGTTGCTAGATTAGAGTCCTCAACATGCTTTAAATATGCTAATTGTTCATTAGCATTAGCATTGTTACTAGGAATAAGTGGGATATGCCTTTCCTACTTATAACTGATCTTTTCACTTCTAAAAACTATTCTCAGATTTTTAAGCTAGTTTATATAGTTAAACACAGTTAGCTTATTAGCTTCGAGAATCAAGCACAAGTTTAGATTAGATTTACTAATGATGCAAGTGTACCTACATATAAAGATTAAGAACATGTCAGTGTATGATCATGCATATGAATGAATTTTATAAGATCTTTAATAAAATACTTATGTTCTCCCATTATATTATTTCTAATCAATAGCCCTCACCATTTATTTGATAAAACCCAATGGCTTTCCTAGTGAGATAGTATCCATACCTCATTAAGGTCAAACCTTGGTATTGCCTAACAAGCCCAACTTATAATAGAAATGGTAGGCATCTTATACTAGTTGCATCTTTATGCAACTACTGATCATTGGGTCAACAACTCTTAGTGCATGTATATCTCTAACACATTTCCCTAATCTACCTCTATACCTATTAGACATGAGTTTGCTTAACAAACCAATGGACTATCAAAGACAAACCTATCAATATAGTTTCTAACATATTTGACATAGCATAAGCTTGAGTTTGTTGAACAACTCAATAATAGAAAGAACTCTGATTATAACCAAATTAGCAAATAGCTTGCATGTCTTAGTATTAATTAAGGGTTTTCTTCCTTTTAAGTCTCATCATTGGTTGTATACTTTGGTATGCTCATGTAAAGGGAACTTGCATGTTTTGGAATTCTTGTGCATATTTAATCTTATTAAATCATACATGCATATTTAATCTCATTAAATATAAGACCTAGTTATGGACTTTTAGTATATTAATTTCCTGAGCCTATAAAAACAAATTTTTGGCTAAACCATAGAAAGTATACATGAATTACCAACTGAATAAATAAAGAATTAAAATATTTCTAACTCTTTTTTCTCCATTTGCTCCTTAAATTTCTTAATCCTAATCTAACCCTATGTAATCTAATTACATTTTAATATTCTAAAGAATACTTCACAGTACATTAGAGGGGAGTTAGATGATAAGAGAATTACAGTAGAAATTAATGAAAAGGCTAGGACACGTAGGCCCAATTTTACCAAAGAAAAATCCATGCATTTTGTAATCAATCACATTGGTCATTGTCCATAACTAGTCAACATGCCAATCATATAACCTTTTTATGCATTTCTAGTACATGACATGTATTAGATGTTTGAAAAATCAATTACATTTGATTACTAGTATTATAACTCTTATAAAACTTGTATGGTTTATATGTCTTGTTCATTTCAACTTTCATATGCAAGTAATATGAAGTTTCAATATGATTAAAAAAGTAATTAATTATTTAATCTCATTAAATTATTAAATTACATAACTGCATTTATTAGAGTGATAATCACATTAGAATTCTAAATTAAATTAAACATTGCAAGCATATAATTTATAATCAAATTCAAAATTAGAAGAAAATTTGAATTGCCTTGTTCACTTATCCAAATCTATTTAGATAAAAATTATCCATTTAAGATCAAAATAAAACATATTCCTTATCTTTAATTTAAAGTCCTAGTCCAATTATAAATTGAAATTAAAATAGGATAAGAATCCTAATACTACTCGAAATCACATTCCATGTAGAATTAGAATTTTCATTACAAAAATCATCTTATCTAAATTTAATTTAATTTATCAAATTTTGATTTAATTTAATTTAATTTAAGATGATAATTATCATAATTTTCTAGAAAAGAAAAATCCAATCAAATTGAATTTTAATTTTAACTAAAAATATTTAAGCAATAGTTCACTAGAAATTAAATTCTAAGTAAACTGTAAATATGTTTGCAATTCAAACTCTGAAGCAAACCCAAACAAGTTTGGATCAATTCTAGTAGTGATTACCACCTTTTTGGATCTATAATAATGACTTTTATCAATTAAAATCACCCTTTGAGTTGTTGAACCCATGGCAAAATGAATTGACAAAAATTACCATTGCATGACAAAAATTGTGCACAATCTCAACACTTAAGCAAGTTTATGAATGTCATTCATATGCAAACAATTTTATCACTTAAAAACATTTAATTAACATTATAAATATCTCATATTCATTAAAAAATTAATTATGAAATTGCAGAAAAATAAATGAAACAAATGCCATAACAATTATAACTTTTCAGACTTTGACCTCTCAAAAAATTGAATTCATGTCTCACTCATTTTACCAAATTAATCAATTTAATTTTCAAGCAACGTATGACCAAAATTTAAATCTATATTTTAATTCATCATACATCAGATTAAGTAAAAAAATAGCAATTAAATCATAAAGCATGAAAATAAAGAATAAGGAATAATCTTTTATGCTAAAAAAGCCCCTATGCGTATAGAAGAAATATTTTCTTCTTAAAGCAGATTTGATCAAATTAAAAATAATGACATCTGATTTAAAATCATGCCAAATCAATTTTAGTGATATTAATAAGGCCTGATCATAAAATAAAACCAAGAGCCACCACCTAACCAATAAATCATAAAATCATATATTATGTCTAAATCAACCATAACAAAAATTTCCAACCGTTTTGATTTATTTAAGAACCTAGCTTTAATACTAATATTTATTTTACACGAGTCATGTAGAGTGGAAAAATAAAAAAATTTTGTTGAAAATAAGTTAATGGTAATAAGGATCTGAATATATCAAAAGGACAAATAATTGAAAAATTAAGCACCGTAGAAATTTTACCATTATCTATTATATAGAAATTCCTTTTCTTCAGGTCACCTCACTAGGTTATTGCAAACCATAGTGATCCTCACTATGAACACCTCTAAGGTATCAACAAAAGAATTAAAGTGATGAAAAACTGAATATCTAGGTGCTTGTAAGATATTTAGAAGGGAGAAAAAGAATAACAAATGAACCCAAAAATTCACAAGGAGTGCGTGTGAATTTTTTATATCTTTAGTGGCTGCCTTTTGTGGCTGATTTATCAAAGATATTCATAATGAAATAACCCTTTTATTTTAGATCTTGACCATCAAAATCTCAATTAAGGAGGCCAATAAATTAGTCATCTTTTTGTCTATTGTGCGAGGTCCAATAATAGTGTCCTTGTGCATAAAAGAGTAAGACCTATTCTAAGCTTCCTTTTAAAGCACTTTTGACACTCAATTTCAATCAAACATAAGCCTAATTCATGATCTTTTTAACCCTTAAAATTTTTATTTATAATCATATTAAAAAGGCACCATTAAATGGGCCTCTAAGGCCCAAGCCCTTTTGACACTTAAAAAGGTTAAATAGGGTCAATTGGGCTAAGCTTAATATATCTTTTTCTTCTTTATTTAATCTTTTTAAAATAATATATCATATCATTAAAATATCAAACATTCTAATACTCATTTCAATTCTTTATGTGTGTGACTATATGGGTTTCTAGAACACATTTCTAGTACATAGTGATTTAGAGTCCTAGTCCAACTTAGACTCTTATGGTTCAATCTCATTAGCCCTTAATTAATTCCTAATTAATAATTTACTAATGTAAAAGTATAAAGAGGTGTCTAGCAACATATAAAGAGTACACAAAGTGTTAGAAAGAAAAGTGGTTAAACTTAACCCTTCTATGTACAGTTACTGTGCAATTACTCTTTTCACCACACTTTATCTCTTTTATGTTTGAGTATGGACTTGTGTTAACTTAGTGATTAATTAAGTATGTCTAATTAATCCTTAATCATGTGAATTCTAATATTAATATCTTTATTCCCTAAATGGCATTGTGAATCTCATCCACACTTGCATTTTACTATGATTAGAGATTCTCTGAATAAAGATATATTAGACTTATGAGATAAACTCCCTATTATAATCAAAGGTGGTGAATCCTTTATTGATCACTTAACTACCTTCAAGAATCTCAAACTATACCTAACCTATCACACACTGACTTTCAATTTAGTTTTTATAAGGATAGAATTGGAATTGGAAGAAGAAGTGGGGAATGAAATAGACATACAAATTGAGTAGTGCTAATTAGTGTGAACTATAGAGTGAAAAATAATCGAGGGGCAAAATGGGAAATTCACTATTCATGGTCAAAAAGAGGAGGGAGACATATAAGAGTAATAAGGGAGTAATATGTGACCTAGTAATGATGAGAAAATGTAAGTAGAATGAGTTTTGAAAGTGGAACCTGCTAAAGAGTGCCAATTGGGCTGTGAATAGTGTCCTTGACTAAATAGACCTAACGCAACAAAAAATTAGTATCAATTATAAGATGCATTATGGTGAAATTTGAGAAGAATTTGAGGTCATATAAGTGGTTAAAAGTAAAAAAAAACAAAATCTAAATTTACGGTTTAAAACATATAGTAAATTGTATAGAGTTGAATGGAAAATATCATAAACATGCTCAAAAAATTCAAAAAGTGGCATGTTCTTATGGTAAAAAATTATGAGGAATTGAAAAGTCGTAGTGTTGGAATTTTATAAAAATGGGAATTATAAAAAAATTAGTGAAATAAACTCAAATTAAATATGTACATATATAAGGAAAATGGAAATAATTATGTATGGAATAATTGTGGCTATTGGATCAAGTGGAGATGTAGAGAAATCATGGCCCTCTAAGTGTAATAGTGGAATTAATTACATGGAAATAATAAAAAAAAGAAAATTTAAAGCTAATTACACATGGTTAAATCCTAAACATTCATATGTATAAGCCTTCTTTTAATCTTAACCATTAAATTCACCTATATAAGGGAATTTAATATATTTTAATCCATTTGTTTTCTGCCAAAATGAGCCCCATATATCTCTCCTTGGCCAAAATTATGCTTCCATTTCCCCTAATATTTTCTTGTATAATTGATAAAATATTTTACATAAATATTAAACTAGGGATTGTTCCCTTTACTCTAACAATTTTATTTACCCTAAATCTAAGGGAAATAATAAGGTTTTGGATGAAGAAAAAAGATGTAAGAAGGGTTATTAGAAGGTCATTTTAAGGGTTGTTATATGATTAATGCATTTTGATGTGTTTTTCCTAAGGAAACCCATTATAAAATTAGTGAAGGATAGAGGAGAGATAATGATGAGGCAGATTTAAGGGAGAGAAAATAATGGATAAATGGAATTAAGCTTATGAGGAATGTGTACTCTAAACAATGGTTTATATGTGATTATGGTATATAAATGGAATATAATGGAAGAATGTTGTCTTGAATGAACAAAGTGTATGGATGGAAATGATTTTATGTTTATTTGATTATGTTTAGAAATGAGAAAGGCTAGGAAATGAGAAGCAAAAATTTTGATTAGCATAGACATATGTTATCTATGAAATTTTTAAATGTTAAATGTATTATGGAAGTTATTGGTTGAACTTAATACTTAGTTGTAGTAGAGATTAAGTTTAGGAAATGTAATTAGGATTTGGAATAAGCATATTAAAGCAGTTGAAATGAGGTAACAAAATAAGTACGGGTAAAAGTAATCATGGCAAAAATTTAGACACTAAGTAGCACTAATTATTTTATGATTAATGAGGGAGATAATGTGATTTATTTGGGTTCTAAAATAAAGAAATTAATAAAGAAGAACTTAGTGCATTGTCTATTTTTGTGATGTGTAGGTAAGGTGACAATTTGAGAAGTAAGCCTCAAATCATAATGTTTCTAAGAGAGGAAGATTCTTTTGGTACTTTTTGGTATATTTTGTATCTTAATTTTGTAATGTATAGATAGATAGCACTCATATTGATGTAATTCTAGGAAATGGGGCCTAGACTAAATGAAATGTTAATTTTTAGATTTTAAAAATTTGTAAACTAATTTAAAGTTGATTTTTGATTTCTAATGACTATATGCGGAGATATTGATGCATTTTTTGAGATATTGATTTAATGATGGATTTTGGGTGATCAAAAGGATTATAGGAGATAAGAATGATGAGAAAAAATTTATAGAAGTGTTATTTTCTATGTAGGTTACTATTCATATTTGGGATAGTATCTTAGTATAGCCGTTATGCTGTCGGATTTTCAATATAAGGTTTTCCAAATATGGAAAATAACTAGTTTTTGAAAGATTTTTGTAAACCCGTATTTTTATAAGATTAATGTTTTGTTAAGAATGATTTAATCATGATTTAAAGTGGGATAACATGTTAAGAGTTTGAATTACATGGTAATATGTGTATCTTTTAGTCGAGTTCGAGGATCGATCTTCATTCAGATCAAGTAAGGGGTGTCACATTTGGTGGTATCAAAGCTCTAATTTAGGTGTTCCTAGGCAACATATGAGTGCTTTAGGCTACATTTATAGATCATAAAATTTATGATACCGAGGCTTATGAATTGTTTTCTTACTTATAAATAAGATGAGTGCTTTGGCATAGCATAGCAACTAAGAGGTTGAGAGTCACACTACGATGACTATGGCAGTAGAGGCCACTAGGGTAGCATCTATCTCCGGTAGTGCTATAAGGCATACACTGTCAATAGAGCAAGTTCCACTAGTGTTTTTACGAAAGATGTTATAACTCTTGAGATAAGCTACAACCGCTGCTCCACAACTAGCATAATAGCCAAAGGTTCCCTCAGCTCTCTAAAAGATGTACCTTGAGAGAGTTAAGAAGATAGGAGCCAAAGACTTTAAAGGAGAGGGTATTGTAGAGCATGAGAAGGAAAAGTACTAGTTAGACTGCACTAAGAAAATTATGAAGCAGATAAGGTGTACCTTGAAAAAGAAAGTTATATGTGCCATATCACTTCTACAAGAGGAGGCATTAAAGTGGTGGGAAAATATGATATAATACAAGACAGAAGATGAGTTAACATAGGATTTCTTCTTGTCAATGGTCAATAAGAAGTACATCACGTAGGATTATTTGGATGATAGGAGGTAGTAGTTCATGAACATGAAGAAGAGCAAAAGTACATTGGAGAGTATCAGAAGGATTTTACCATGCTTAGTAGGTATGCCAAAGAGATAATTTCTATAAAGGCTAATAAGTGCAAAAAGTTCGAGAAAGGCTTACATGTAGATATCAAGTCACAGGTTTTTCAGATGAAGACTCATAGGTAGTTTTAGTTTGTCACTCCATACAGGGAGTTCAAAAATAGAAGAGGGTATTTTATCAGAACAAGAGATCTTCTGGTTAAAGAGCATCTAGTGCAACTACATAGTCAGGCAAGAAGTTCAAGGGAAGTTAGTTTGGGGCTCTATAATAGACATAAAGGTAGAGACAATCTATAACACCCCCTGTCCATTCTCGAAGAAAATAGGCAAAGCGTGCTACTTCCCGTGAGGTCACCATCCTTGGATTTCCCTAGGGGCCTTTCATTTAACTTTTACTTAGATTTCTCCTATTTAGTCTAGAAATTTCATTTAATGTCTTTGATGGTCTGATGTTAACTTACCATGCATATTACACTTACATGCCTGATCTTTCACTCAAATATCAGCCTAGGCTATTATTATAGCTAAGAGCTCATTTACATTAATAATGGGCTAATATATTCTCTGTATACCTATCATACCATTCCACTACCCATAGTAACATGCACAAATGCCTATAACTACTAAACAACATAATCTATTTAGATAATATCATACCTAGATAGTCATCAGCTGCACTATTGGTCGTACTCATCATGTCATCTAAATTTTACACCTACACATCGGACGTTTGATATGCTAAGTATACATTCAGTGGTGAATTTAACTAAACATACCAGTACTACTATCACATGCAAGCACACAAATCAATTACCAGTACCATTTACTCGTTAAGTCTAGTCTCTCTACTAAAACTTCTAATGACTATTCACTACTTGAATTTCATTACCTCAACTAGACACTTAACTTGAGGTTACAGATGCTATTTCACACTTATACATCATTTTAGTACTATTTGGCTATGAACCATACCCATATTCTTTTAATTCTAGTTACTCTATACCATGCTTAAGTTATATGACTCATATAGCTTACCCTTTATTCTTACTATTCCCTAATTAATATCCCTCATTTAGCTCTATTCATTATTTACACATGCATAGATTACCATTTACTTCATTTATATTAGATTAATTCTTGCTTAACTTATTTCTTTATGAGTGTTCCCTTATTCATCCTCTAGTTCATTAATCTTTTACCCCTTTTAGGAATCTCATTTAAGATAACATAAATTTATTCAATCTCTCTTTTTATAGTTTATCTTTTGTTCTTAAGATGTTTACTCATAGGTTATCTCAGTTCTAATAGTAATCTTTCAGTTCCTTTTTACTATCCTTTATGTCTGTTCAAGTTCTTTAACTTATCCAATTATACCCCTACAATTTAGGAAGAACTCCCAACCACTGGATAATAGGAATTACAATGTGCAGTGACCCCTATTTTGGACCTTGGCTACTGCACCAACCTAGTCTG
>CANXYI010813329.1:0-10311 GCA_948208565.1 Hura crepitans | reverse complement strand
TCTTAAGATGATAAAATCCCCATAGAAATTAAATAAAAATGGAAGGAAACCACTTACATAAAGACTTTAATTTTTAGCCCCCCTTTTATGTGCACTTAAACTCTATTGATTTTTCTCATCTTTTATGAGCAACAATGGTGCTCTAAACCTTTAAGAATCAATTCCTAACTCATGAATGGAATTTTTAATGGAAAAATATGGCAAAATGGGGGGTTATTGGTGGCAAAAATGGTGGACTTTCGATAGGAGTGGTGTCAAGAAAGGGAGAGGAGAAAGTAAGGAGGAGAAGGGTGAGTTGGAGGAAAAAGCCAAGTGGAAGTTTATTTGACTAAAGTGGACTTCATATAGTGGGGCTCGGATAGCTTAAGTGGTGACACGTGTCACCCGAGCATCTCAAAAATGCTTGATTTTTGCTAAAACTTTGAGAAATTATAAAAATTCACTCAAACCTAAAAAATTATCAAGTTAATTTTAAAAATCCTCTTTTAGGCCTATTTAGAGGCCTATAAAATCTTTAGTCAAAATTCTTTTAGTAGGATAGTTAATCAGTTCCTCAAATTATGTGAAAATCTTAAAATTAAGGAAAAATAACAAATGACCTTAGAAAAATTAAACTTCCTTCAACAATGGTCTCAAGGGAATTTTTAACCTTCTGGGTTTGATATTTTTAGGTCCGTTCGGGCACATGCCATGTCATTCTCAGCTAAAGTCAATCTAAGCCTACTATTTTTTAGATTATGGCCTAAAATAATTTATTAGTTCTATCAAATTTTGAAATTAAGTCATTTTCATTATTTTATGGCCAATCAATTACACCCTATCTCGATCCTCATAAAGGTGACTTAGCACTCTGAGAACTCTATTCGAGCCTTAGAGGTACTATTCATAGTTCCTCAACCTACGGGCATCACAATTCTTCTCCTCTTAAGAAATTTTATCCTCAAAATTACCTGGTGTGAATAGGTGTGGGTTTTAAGCCTTCATCTACTCCTTTGGTTCCCACATAGCTTTTATGCAACACTAAAGAGGCTACGTCATACCTAATCTAGCTTGGTAGCTATTATATGGAATTTTAGCCAAAGACAAGTATTGGTCCTAGCTACCTTTAAAACCAATAGCATAGCTATGTAGTATATCTTCTAATAGTTGTATTACCTTCTCTGACTGTCTATCTATCTAATGTTGAAAGGCTGCACTATAGGTCAATCTGGTGCCTAGTGCTTTACCTAATTTCTTTTAGAACTTGGAAGTAAACCTAAGGTTTTTATTAGAAATAATAGCCACTAGCACACCATGAAGTCTCACAATTTCATCTATGTACAGTTTAGCTAGTTTCTTTAAAAACAAATCCATTTTGATAGGGATAAAGTGTGTTGTATTAGTTAGTTTATCTACAATCACTCACATATTATCACATCTATTTCTGGTTATAGGCAATCCCATTATAAAGTCCATTGTAACCTTTTCCTATTTTCACTCTTGTATTACTATAAGATGTAGTAATCTAAAAGGAACTTAGTACTTAGCTTTTACCTACTAGCATGCTAGACATCTGGCCACATATCCTGCTATATCTCTCTTTATCCTTGACCACTAGTAGTAAGGCTTCAAGTCTAAAAACATCTTTAAACTACTAGGGTTCATAGAATAAAGAGCCTTATGTGATTCTTTTTGTATCATAACTTCATATCATCAGTACTAGGTACACATAAACTGCCATGGTAATATAGATATTCATCTTCACTCAATTCAAAACTTATGGCCTTCCCCTCTTTAACTTTGTTTGTAATCTACACAATCTATCAATCCTTGTCCTATGCCTTTTTTATCTATTGTTTAAAGTCTATTTTGATCTATAACTCTGCTAAAATAGAATCATCATTTGTTTACCTTAGTCTAGCATTCATGGCTTTCAGTGTTACCATGAATTTTCTTCTCAGTACATCTATAACCACATTAGCTTTCCCTGGATGATAAATTATCAGACAGTTATAATCCTTTATTAGTTCCAGCCATCTTCTTCATCTCAAGTTTAACTCATTTTAGGTGAGGAGGTATTTCAAACTCTTGTGGTCTATATAGATATAACATTTCTCACTATATAGATAATGCCTCCAAATCTTCAAGGCAAAAAAAATGGTAGCTAGCTCCAAGTCATAAGTGGGGTAGTTCTCTTCATATGGTTTCAACTTTCTCAAGGCATAAGCTACCACTTTTCCTTCCTACATTAATACATAACCCAGTCCATTAAGTGAGGCATCACTATATAGAACAAAATCTTTACCATATTCAGGTCGAATCAGGATAAGAGCTTTTATTAACATCTTCTTCAGCTTATCAAAACTTTCTTGGCATTTCTCATCCCACTCAAATTTCACATTCTTTCAGATCAACCTTGTCATAGGTGCTGCGATTAGTGAGAACCCTTTTAGAAACCTTCTATGATACCTATCTAATCTTGAAAAACTCTGTACTTTTGACACATTTCTTACAGGTTCCCATTCTAACACTACTTTAACCTTTTTAGGATTAACTCTGATACTTTCTATTGACACTATATGGCTTAGGAAAGCCACTTCATTTAGCCAAAATTCACACATACTTGACTTGGCATACAACTATTTCTCTCTCAGAGATTGTAACACAACCCTAAGGTGTTATTCATGTTCTTCTCTAGTCTTGGAGTACACTAGAATATCATCAATGAACCCTACCACAAACTAATCTAGGTATGGTTGAAATGCCCTATTCATTAGGTCTATAAAAGCTATTAGAGCATTATTGCATCCAAATGGCATCACTAAGAACTTATAATGCCTATACCTAGTCCAAAAAGTAGTTTTAGGAATGTCATCCTCCTTAATTCTTAGCTGATGGTACCACCCTAATTTGAAATCAAACTTGGAAAAGATCTCGACAACTCAAAGCTAATAAAAAATGATATTTATTTTGGATAGAGAACATTTATTCTTCACTATCACTTTATTCAGTTGTCTGTAATCACTACACAGTCAAAGTGACCCATCTTTTATCTTTACAAACAATATATGTGCTCCCTAAGGAGAAGTATTGGGTATGATAAAACCTTTATCTAACAGATCTTGCAGTTGTAACTTTAGTTCTTTCAACTCTCCAAGTGCCATTCTATAAGGATGGATGGATATAGGAGTTATGCCAGGATACACCTCAATTTCAAAGTTAAGCTCCCTTTATAAAGGTAACCCTAGCAACTTATCATAAAACTCAAAAACTACTAGAATCTATTTAAGGCTAGGGGTGGAAGTATTAGTGTCAATGACATATGCTATGTAGGCTTCACACCCTTTTACAAATGAGTTTTCTTGTTGTAATAGTTGAGATGAGATTATTCAAAAGGCTTCTTTGACCTACAACTATCACTTTCTATCCCTCTACAATCTGAAGGGTTAACTTCTTATTTTTACAATCAACTATAGCCTGGTGTTTAGGTAGCCAATCCATTCCTAAGATAACATTAAATTCATGGAATGGTAGTTCAATCATAATAGTAGGAAACAATTATTCATAGACTACCAATGGACAGTGTCTATACATTTTGTTCATAGCCACACTCTGTCTTATGGGATTACTTGACTTGAATACCTAAATCTACATATTTTGGTTCTAATCCCCTATTATGTGCTTGTGTAGTGAATATGTAAGAATGAGTAGATCCTGGGTCTAATAATGCCAAAACTGGAACATCAAAAAAATAAAAAGTACCAGTAATGACATCTGGAACTCCTATTTCTTCATGAGCCCTAATTACATTTAACCTACACTCTAATACCACCTAATTTGACACCATTTACTCGACTCCCAAAGAAACTTGATAGGCGATGCACTTTCTACTAGGTCACCTATCATGAAATTTCCCTAGGGCTGTACACCTTAACACTTATGGATTTTTTTTTATTTGATCAGATATTGCCTAAATCCTCAGTCTATCACTTAAACATTATTCTCCTGGGTATATTCAATCCTAAAATCCATTTAATGGGCTATTATAAATTCCTTAAAAAGTAGGGTAGCACAACATCTACCTATGTGACATTCTAAAAATTTTGACTTATTAAAAACACTTTTATAACATCAATCACTTATCTTATCACATTTTGGACCCTTTTAGTCCTCCACTATCATCAACATGTTAATCACAAATAGTCAATCATCACTTAGGCCTCGGGCCCATAAACATCAAAATAGATAAAAATTAAACCATTCTGGTCCACAGGCCTATTTATATACATCATATGGTTAACTTAATATTACTGACACTAGCAGCTCTTAAACTTGTTGAACCCATAACCTACAGTCATGTAATGTATTTACATGAGTGCCCACTAAAACCATTGAAATAGTACAAAATCTAATACCCTTCTATGCCACTACTACTACACTATATAAAGCTTGAGGGTGTACTTCTACCTGTTATTACCTATGCACCAAAACATTGGTATGCTAAGTATGAAACTCAATAGTTAATTTGAAAGAATAAAAACATGTCACAACAAGCACATAGATGACCAAGCATGCTATAGATGTATGAATGTAACACATATAATCCATGTAGCAAAATAATATTATTTTATTAAACACGTTATAAAAAAATATTATTTTTGTTACCTAGTCTAACCATTCATTTTATTATACTTAAGCCACTCTAGTCTGTCAATAATTATGTATCATTATTATCTATCATTAGGTATAACATTTAATTTATTATGTGGGCCAAACTAGGTAGACTACACTTTAAGACAGTGGACTAAGAGGGAAATAAAACTATGCAATGGCCCTGTATTTTAGAGCTTAGGCTCCATACTAGCCTTAGTGCAGTGGCCCATCTAGTGACCCCGACCACTGCACTAACCTTGTATGATAAATTGACAAATAAATTATCATCATGTCATAATTTCCATAACATAGTGTAGTGGCTCATTTTATAGACCCCAACCGTTGTACTAGCCAAGTATGATAAAAAAACAATAATATTATCAACATAGTGCAGTGGCCCATCTTATGGACCCCAACCACTATATCAGCCTTTTCTAATAAATAGACAAATAAAATCATCAAATCATAGTGTAGTGATCTATCCTATAGACCCCGATCAATGCAGTAACTTGGTCAGATAAATAGACAAGTATTTAGTAGCTGCTAATCCCTAGTTGACCGATCAACCTATTAAGTAGGTGTCTAACTAATGGACTAATAGTCTCTTTTTAATGTTTATTTTATTACAAGTCATTATTTTTTAATATTTATAATCCATTGATGGACTATTATTAATTATTTTTTATAGTCAAATTTTAATAAGACAGTTACAAGTTATTTTATCCCTTATTGGATAGTTATAGGTGATATTTTCTAAGCTAGTTTTAGGTCAATTTCTTAGATTATTCTATGTCCAATTTAAGTCCATTCCTTACCATTAATTTAGGTCTAATTATGTTCAAATCATAGGTCATTTATAGGTTAAGTCCAAATTGGTTATAAGATAGTTACGGGACATTATTCATTTTTAC
This sequence comes from Hura crepitans, assembly GCA_948208565.1. Classification (NCBI taxonomy): domain Eukaryota; kingdom Viridiplantae; phylum Streptophyta; class Magnoliopsida; order Malpighiales; family Euphorbiaceae; genus Hura; species Hura crepitans. The sequence goes on along the minus strand of CANXYI010813329.1, from coordinate 4,768 downwards.
TACATTGTTATAAGTCCATGACTACTATCTCCTAGGCATTTCACCATTATGTCATTCCATACATTCAAAGTGGTCTCAAAAGTGGCCTCAATTTCCTTTAGGATCAATTATGCAAGGTGCCTAAAACTTGTGTTCTATTTCATGCCATTATAGTTTCCATTTAAGTCATTTTTACCATTTACTTTTTAAGCCATTTAAAAGCCATTGCCTAGCCACATTGCCAACATACTTTCATTACATTTACTTGTCATACCTTAAGCCACATTCATTCACATGTTGATGCCTATTGCATGTAAATGCCATGTCATACATTCCATGCTCCTCATGCCATGCTATTCCTACATGACATATATCATGCCATACTATACTTACCATACATAGCATACCATACCTACCTCTCAGCCAAAGCTTGTTTATGGTTATACAAATGCCTTTCCTTATATTTTATCACACATGCACATTATGTGCCATCATTCAAGCATACACACACATGCATTCACATCATACATTACATGTTATGCCATTGCACACCACATATATGCCTCAGCCACATATTCCATGCCATGACACAAACATACATATCTTCACCACACCATCTTCACACTCACACATGCATTGTTACTCAAATTAACCACATATACACCTATTTCCATACTAACCAAACTATCTCTCATAACATACACCATACATACATGCCTATTAACATCATCAACATGCCATTAACTATGTTAATACCTCTCGGCTAGCTTATGTTCATGCAATTACATAACTCTCTCTCACCTAATTTATGTACACACTCTTACAATCATGCCATACATGAAAATTTTTATCCCACACATATCATACACACCATATACACCCTATGTCACACCATGATACCTCTTGGTGAGGTCATAATCATTACTATACATGTATATTTCTCCCTAAACTAACACACAAATCATCAAAATTACATATAACTAACATGAAATTAAGCTTACCTCACCAATTATCACACAATACATATTCAAAGTTCAATTTTCATACACTAATCCATGGTAATTCTCAAGCAAAGAATGCATTATGGCCATTATGAGTTTTTGGTAATGCCATTATGAGGTCTAGTTATTACCAATTGAGGGCTAAAGAGGTAAATATGGCCAAGACTAATTTTAAAATGCATTATGGCCATTATGAGTTTTTGGTAATGCCATTTGGGTTTACCAATGCTCCAACAGCCTCTATGGATATCATGAAACAAGTTTTTTGACCTTTCTTGGATCAGTTTGTGGGGGTTTTTATAGATGATATCATAGTACACTCAAGAAGTATAAAAAAATCATGGACAATATTTGAGAATAGTTCTTCAAGTTTTGAGAGATGAGAAGCTCTATGCCAAACATAGTAAGTGTCAATTTTGGCTTGATGAGGTGTCTTTCTTAGGGAATATAGTTTTTGAAGAAGGTATCCAAGTGGATCCTAGTAAGATAGCAACTATTATGGAATGAAAGCCACATAAAAACATAATAGAGATAATAAGTTTCCTTAGTTTTGTCAAATATTACAAACGGTTTGTTAAGGGTTTCTCCTTGATTGTAGCACCTATGACTCAGTTATTAGGGAAAGATGGGAAGTTTGTTTCGGATGACTGATGTCAGGAGAGTTTTAGCAAGCTGAAAGCCATGTTGCCATAAGCTCTTGTCCTTGTACAACCAGTATCAGTGATGAATTTTACTATGTATAGTGATGCATCTCATAATGGGTTAGGGTGTGTTCTAATGCAAGAAGACAAAGTTGTTACTTATGTTTTAAGACAATTGAAGCTATATGAGAAGAACTACCCTACTCATGATTTGGAGCTTACAACAATTGTTTTTACTTTGATGATTTAGAGGCAGTATCTTTATAGAGAAAAGTGTTATGTTTACATAGATTAAAAGAGTTTGTAATATCTTTTTACCTAGAAAGAGCTAAATTTGAGATAGAGATAATGGATAGAATTGATAAATGATTATGATTGCTTGATTGATTATCATCTAGGAATTGCTAATATTACAATAGATGCTTTTAGTAAGAAGTTTGTGGTAGCTATGAGTGCTATGAGTCTCAACTTATAGCTTATGAGTGATGATGGTTTATTAGTAGAGTTACAAGTGAATCCTTATTTGCTGTAACAAGTAAAAAAATTCTCAAAAGGACAATTACAAGTTGATGAGTGTGATTAGTGCCATTCAAGAGGGGAAGCCTACTAAGTATGAAATCAAGAGTGATGGTTATTTGTACTACCATGATAGAATATGTTTACGAGATGTGGAAGAGTTAGGAAAGTTAATTTTATAGAAAGCTTATAGTGCTCCTTATGCTATGCATTTTGGTAGCATTAATATGTGTTAAGATTTAAAGTTATCTTATTAGTGGCTGGGTATAAAGAAAGATGTGTTAGAGTTTGTGACCAAGTGCCTCATATGTCAACAGGTTAAGGTTGAGCATCAAGTTCCCTCTGGATTTCTTAATCCTATAGCAATTTCTAAATGGAAGTGGGATAGGGTAAAAATAGATTTTGTTATTGGCTTACATATGACAAGGAGCATATGTGACTTAGTTTAGGTGTTGAAAGATCAATTGACTAAGACTACACATTTCATACCAGTCAAGATATACTACTCTTTAGAGAAGCTTATAGAATTATATATTGATGAGATAGTCAGATTGCATAGAGTGCCTACTTTAATCACATTGAATCAAGACCCGAAGATTACTTTGAGGTTTTAGAAGAAACTTTGTAATGCCTTAGGTATTCGATTGATTTTTAGTATGACATTTCATCCTTAAATAGATGGTTAATCAGAAAGAGTCATTCAGGTAACTCCTAGTACTTAATGGATTTTGATGCTAAGTTATCTATGTGATGTTCATGTTAAGTGTGTTTGTTAGGTGATTGAGGATATGTTGAGAAGATATGCTATATAGTTTAAGGTAAGCAGGGATTGTTACCTTTCTTTCGCTATGTTTGTTTACAACAACAGTTTTAAGCAAGCTTTGGAATGGCTCCTTATGAAGCTCTCTATGGATAAAAGTGCAGAACTCTTTTCTATTCGAATGAGTTAAGTGAGACTAAGTTAATGGGGTCAGATATGATTAAGGATGCTACAGAGAAGGTGAATATCATTAAAGATAGATTGAAAGCAACTTCAAATAAATAGAAGTCTTATACTAATCTAAAGAGGAAGGACATTTAGTATGTAGTGGAAGATAAAGTATTTTTGAAAGTTTCACCTTGGAAGAAGGTTCTATGGTTTAGCAAGAAAGGAAAGTGAAGTTTAAGGTTTATTGGTCCAAACAAAATGACAAAACATGTAGGGCTAGTAGCCTACATAATAACTTAGCCTCATGAGCTTTAGCAAATACATAATGTTTTTCATATGTCTATCAAATGCTTTGTATATGTTGTCCGCAAAAGAAGTAGAGTTCAAACCAAACTTATCTTATAAAGAGGAACCTATGATGATCTTGGCAATAGAGGTGAAAAAACTAAGGAACAACACTGCATTACTTGTAAAAGTACTCTAGAGACACTATGGCATAAAAGAAGTTACATAAGAGATAGAAGCATAGATGAGAGACAAATATCTATAGCTATTTAAATAAAGTAATTTGGGAGATAAAATTTCTTTTAATAGGGCATGAAATGTAATGCTTGAAAAATCATGGTGTTATGAATAGTACTTTTTGGCATTTTTTTCAATTTTTCTTATTTTTTGAGTTCTAATTTTTAAAGGGTTACATGGCATCAATTATAGGATTTTAAGGGAGTTTTATTGAGGTTAATTGAGATGGAATGGAGTGGAAATAATAGAGGATAAACTGGAGGATTAAAGAGGGCTTTTGCCCAAACAATATAAATGTCAAAATTCATTTAATTTTGGTAAATGCTTGAATAGTGTTGCATCCCTTTCCTCTACTTTTGCAGCTAATGCACCTCCCCTCCATAGAAGCATAATTTTTTTATTCCTTCTTCCCGTAATTCTCCCTAATCTCTTATAAGCAATCCAAACCTACAAGCCTATATAACCCTAAAAGCTATTAAAAGTGGAATATCACAGAAAAATGGAAGGATTTGCTTGACTTTTGGTCTAGATAAATAGTGTTCATTTTTAGTTCGAGTATTTTTTTTGAGTTCTAATATTTTCCATGTATTCTATAGGTACCCAAGATTCCACCTATATTGTTAGTTTTAATTTCTGAAGCATATATGATTTTACATGATTTTTACATAATCAAATATGTCATTGGAATTTAACCCGAGTGAGAATTTAAGGAATAACGGAAAAGAGAAGGCATGAGTGGGTTTGTCATCATCTTTTGGACTCATTGTGAGTGAAATTTTAGAAATTTAATGTGTGTGTGTGTGTATGTGTTCATGCATTATTATGTGTGTATGTAGTATGTAGGTTATGGAGATGTTGGAATTCTAAAAAATTAGTGTATTTAAGTGACTGTATGTTATTGGTTATAATTGTTGGTGAGAAATAAATGCAAGAATGAGAATGAATTACATGAGATTTGTGCAAGCTAGAGTGGGCTGAAAATGCTTTATGTAATGGCATATGTGTTTGTGTGAGGGAATTAGGTAATTTTAATTGTTCATGTTTGCTAGTGTGTGATTGATGGAATGTAAGCCTTGTGTTATAAAATTGAGGCATAAACAAATTTGTGTGATCGGGTTAAAGAATTTGTGTGTGTGTGTGTGTGTGTGTGTGTGTGTGTGTGTGTGTATATAAATATAAAT
>CANXYI010813267.1:0-16002 GCA_948208565.1 Hura crepitans | reverse complement strand
TTGTGTTAAAGGAACTGAAGGTTTGGTTGCAAGAATTGATAGATAAAGGTTTTATCTGACCTAGTGTATCAATTTTGGGAGCACCTATGCTATTTGTAAAGAAGAATGATGGGTTGCATAGGTTATGTACTGACTGTAAGTAGTTGAACAGAATGATTGTGAAGAATAAGTATCCAGTGCCCAAAATAAATGACATCTTTAATTAGTTGGAGGGGGAGGTGTATCTTCTAAGATTGATTTAAGATCTGGATACCATCAGCTAAGGATTAAGGAAGCTGACATACCTAAAATTGCTTTCAAAACTGGATACGGGCACTATAAGTTTCTATTGATGCCATTTGGGCTCACCAATGCTCCACCAATTTTCATGGATCTCATAAATTGAGTTCTCAATCCTTATCTAGATCAATTTGTATTAGTGTTCACAGATGATATCTTGGTTTATTCTAGAAGTCAGGAAGAGCATGAATAATATCTTCAGGTGGTGTTACAAACTTTAAGAGAGAGACAACTATATGCCAAACTCAGTAAGTGTATGTTTTGGCTAAGGGAAGTTACTTTTCTGGGCCATATAGTTTTATCTAAGAGAATCAGAGTTAATCCCAATAAAGTGGAAGTAGTGCTAGAATGGGAATGACCTAGGAATGTCATAGAGGTGAGATATTTTCTAGGGTTAGCTAGGTACTATAGGAGATTTATGAAAGGATTCTCTATTATTGCCATTCCTTTGACCATAATAATTAGAAAGAATGTAAAATTTGTGTGGGATTATCAATGTCAAACCAATTTTGATAAGCTAAAACATATGTTAATAGAGGCTCCTATCTTGATTCAGCCTAAATAAGGTAGGGATTTTATGATATATAGTGATGCTTCACTGAATGGATTAGGTTGTGAATTAATGCGAGATTGAAAAGTAGTGGCTTATACTTCAAGGCAATTAAAGCACATGAGAGAAATTATCCCATGTATGATTTAGACCTAGCTACAATTTTGTTAGCTTTAATGATCTAGAGACACTATTTATATGGTGAGAAGTGTTATATATATATATATATAGATAATAAAAGCTTCAAATACCTCCTTACACAGAGAGACCTGAACTTGAGACAGAGAAGGTGGTTAGAATTAATTAAAGATTATGATTTTATCATTGATTATCACACGAGAAAAGCAAATATGGTGGCTGATGCCTTAAGCAAGAAATTTATGATGGCTTTGAAAGCTATAGATGTCAGGTTACAGTATACTTCAAAAGATGTTGTATTGGCTAAGTTGCAAGTGAGGCCAGATTTTAAGCAACAAATCAAAGAAAGTCAAATAAGAGATGAGCAGACGGTTAAGTTAATGAGCAAAGCAAAAGAGGGGAAGGACACAAGGTTCGAGTTGAGTGAGGATAGGTATCTATACTATCAAAATAGGTTATGTGTACCTAGTATAGATGACTTGAGATTATAGATACTTAAAGAGGCACATGAAGCTCCTTATTCAATGCACCCAGGGAGCATAAAAGATGTATTTAGATTTGAAGTCCCTATATTAGTGGCCTAGTATAAAGAAAGATGTAGCAATATATGTTGCTAGGTGTTTAACATGTCAGCAGGTAAAAGTTGAGCATTAGGTTCCTTCTGGCTTTTTACTTCCTATAGCAATACTAGAGTGAAAATGGGAGAAAGTGACTATGGATTTTGTGATAGGTTTGCCTATGACTAGAGGTACGTGTGCTATTGTGTGGACAATAATGGATAGATTGACTAAGACATCACATTTTATCCCTATTAGAATGGATTATTCCTTAGAAAAGTTAGCTAAATTGTATGTGGATAAGATAGTTATATTACATGGTGTGTCAGTGACTATCATTTTTAATTCAGGTCCTCACTTTACCTCCAGATTTTAGAGGAAGATACAGGAGGCATTAGGTACCATATTAGCTTACAGCATAGCATTTCATCCTCAGATTGATGAACAGTCAAAGCGGGTGATACAAATACTAGAATATATGCTGTGAGGTTGTACTATTAAGTTTAAGGGAAGCTGTAATCAATCCTTTTCTTTAGAAAAGTTTGCCTATAATAATAGTTAACAGTCACATTAGGGAATGGCACCATATGAGGAACTGTATGGCTGATGATGTAGAACACCCATGTGTTGGAGTGAGGTTGGGGAAAGTAAAATTATTGGTGTTGAATTGATTCAAGATGCTGAAGAGAAAGTAAGAATTGTCAGAGAAAGGCTAAAGGCAGTAGTTTCCAGACAAAAATCATATGCTCACTTGAAGTGTAAAGACATTGAATATGCAACTGATGATAAGGTATTCTTGAAAGTTTCTTCATGGAAGAAAATATTGAGGTTTGGTAAAAAGGGGAAATTGAGTCCTAGGTTTATTGGGCCATATGAGATTATTGAAAGGCTCGGACCTCTATAATACAAGCTAGCATTACCACTTGAATTACAACAAATTCACAATGTATTCAATGTTTCTATGCTCAAGAGGTACAAATCAAATCCTTTACATGTGATTTTGATGTCATATATTAAGGTGTAGCATAATTTGAGTTATAAAGAAGAATGGGTCCAGATTTTGACTTGAGAGTTAAACAATTGCAGAATAAATCCATACCAATAGTTAAGGTGCTATGGAGGCATCACAATATAGAAAAGGCTACCTGAGAGCTAGAAGAATTGACGAAAGCCCAACATCAATAGTTATTTACTTATGGTAATTTCGAAGATGAAATTTACTTAAGAGAGGAAGAAATATAATGCTCATGATTTTAGGTTTTGTGAATAGTGCCATAGGGTCCGAGAAGTATACCTAGGTTATCAGGTCACTTACACATGGACCGGGCAGTGGCATTAGTCATGAAACTTCGAGGGGCTTTAAATTGATGAAAAAGTTGAAATTTAAAATTTATCAGAAATAATAATTCATTTTAAGTAGAAAAAAATGCATCTATGTAATTAAAAATTTTTAGGCTGGGATTAACCCAAGATATGCCAGATGGACTCGAAAATAGTGGACCCTGAAGCTCGAAAATTCCACATGGTCCACTAGTGAAAGAATTTTTAGATTTTGAGATCATTTGCAAATTCTCATAATTTTTTAGGTTGGCACACAATCGAGACAGCTTGAAAACTATCTTATCAATGATATTTGGCCACAAAAATTTATAAGCAAATAGAGGGTATTAAAATATTATTTTTAAAATGAACGGCAAATTTCTTGATGTCCAAGTGAATTATTGTGAATTTTAAAAATTTGCTAAAAAATTAGAATCATTTTGGGGTTTTTGAGAAGTGTCAGGACCATCCTTGTCATGTCGAAATGGGGCCCACACTATGCCAAGTGGCCAAGGAGGCTAGCTAAGTGGCAAACCTGACTTGACAAGTGGATTTCTACTTAAAATGAAGAAAATATTCTTTCTCGCTTTTCGTGTTGTTGCTGATGCTAGGAAGGAAGTTTTCTAGGCATAACTTTTTTATCCCTTCACCAAAAATGGTGATTCTAGTTGCTAATTCAAATCTATCTATTAAACACCACGAGGAAGAAGAATTAGGCAAAAAGAGCTTTTTAATTGGGAGACAAAATTCAGCAAAGTTTACTAGTTCATATTGTCTAGCATAGTGACCCTTAGGTGAGTTCATGGCTATTTGTCCTATATTTCTTGGTCTTTTTGGCTGCCATTAGATGCTAGAACATGCCTAACACCTATATGATTCTGTGTGTGAGGTGTTTGTGGCAATTGGAGTGTAGAATGAAGTCCATAAAGGGAGGGGAAAGTCACCATGGAAGCTGGATAGCTGAGTGTTCTTGGGGATTCAAAAGACTTCTCTCATAAGTGTGCTTCAAGCCTTTCTTTCATGTAATGATGTGCCTAAGATTATGAAGAATAGTTTAAGAAGGCTGGAATGTTGAGTTTATGAATAATTTCTTCAATGGGAATGTTGATTAAATAATGATTTAGTGAATTAGGGATCTATGTTTCAAAGGATTTGGAAATTTGGCTTCATTTGCTTACTGATTTTTGTGGATAAGGATGTTTAACTTGGATGCATAATGACTAGAAAATGAATAAAGGATCTCTTGGCATGCTAGAGCCATAATTATGGTAATTGTGATTAGAAAACACCATGAAATGCATCTCTCAATATTGTACCCAAGAACTACTATGAATGAATATTAAGTGTGATGTTATGTAATCTATGTGAATTAGCTTAGAACTGGGTATGTGTGTGTGTGTAATTGTGTTCATGGCATATATGGGTGAATGACTATTGATATATAGTGGAAAGGAAATGGAAGTTTGTATAATTTTCCTTAGTAACTTGAGAGCATGTTAATGGTAATATGGTATATAACGTAGCTTATGGAAGTGTTAAGTACGAGAATTATATTAGTTATGGAAATTGGCTTATAATGACTTTAAATTGGACAATGCATATGGCATATTTATAGATAAAATACACTTTGAGAATGTATCTTTGAAATGGCTAAAAAAGTTGAACTAAAACATATGGTTACGACCTAAATCAATTACATAAAAAGTTGAAAATTGAACATTTACTTGTGCATTTGGGGCTTCATTTGAGATATATGAATGAATGGCAATTGTGCCTATTGTTTGGCCATGGAAGTGGCCTAGATATAATTGGCTTTGGGCCTATGAATGAGCTTAATAAGATGTTAAAAACTATGTTGAAATTGGACATGAAATGGTCCCAGAATTGTGTTTTGAAAAATGGTCGAAATGACCTATAACTATCAAGTTGACCATTACCTGAACCAAAAATGTCACTGGATAGAAAGTGTTAGTTTCTTGAGAACTAATGCAATGATAAATTATAACATATTAAATCTAGTATATCGGTAATAACATAACTTAATATTAATTTTGGATTTTTGCTTGGTATAGCTAAAATGTGGTTATACTAGACTGGCTAAAAATTAAATTGTGTGATAATATTTATAACTATCTATTCTTGCATCTTAAATATTATAAGAACACTTTTAGTTAATAAATAAACTTAAAATGAGCTACTTGGCCCAATAGTGAGGCACCCACTGGATGGGTTAACCATTCAACTTTGAGTTTTAGCATTTGCTAATTGTTTAATGTTCATGCAGTGAATTGTATTTGGAGCTAGGGAAGCCTACGGGCTAATCTCCATTATGTCACACATATTTTAAGAATTTATTGGTGGTTGGGGAGGCCTACAGGCTGATCTCCATTATGTCACATTCCTGATGATGTTTATTTGTTGATGGGGAGACCTACGGCTGATCTCCATTATGGCACACATGCGGGTGCAGCGGTGTAGGTCTAAAATGGGGACCACTACATTAGTTTATTTTCCCTCTAGATTTAGTGTTTTTAAGTGTCATCTTCCTAGTCTGGCCAGTGAATTAATTTAAGTGAATCAACAAAATGGTTAGGAAAATAAAATTACGCATAATTGGATAATATTTTCTAAGTAATTTATGAAATACGGACCAAAGGGTATTTTGTTCATTTTACACATATGTTGTTAAATAAATTGATTAATGTAAAGTATGCATGCTATGAATATTAAATAATTTATATGAGTTGAAAAGGTTATTTCATTACATATAAATGCCGTAGGGGTATTTTAGTAATTTGGCACCATGTTACTTAAATTAATTCAAATAATAAGGTAAACTCAGTTATTAGACTGCACATGTATGAAAAAGATATAATGCCATGATTTAAATGCTTTAAGTTCACTAAAGAGTATCTCGTATACTCAGCATACCTGTTTTGGTGCGCAAGTACTCAAGAGTGGAATCCTGCCTCATAAAGCATGTTGATAAGAGTTTAGAGGATACCTATAAAGGAATATAAAGTAAATGTTGTACAATTTTGATATCCATGTACCTTGATGGGAATTGGGTGGAAACATGTATTTTAGCTTTATACATGTGATGTGTATAAGCAAGCATAAACTATTGATGTAAATAAAATAACCTTTTATGTTTCCTTGTAAATGTATGTTTAGAAATGATGTTTGTTGATAATGCGGGCTTGAGGCTCTATAGATGTATGCTTTTATTTGTGGCTTAAGGCTTGTGATTGTTATGTTATAGTTGCTAATGTTAGGTTGAAAATTAGGGACTAGATGGGTTTAGGAGTTGTGAAACATTTATTGAAGTGTTTAAACATGTTTAATAATTTTTTGGATAAGAACCCAAACAACCATTATGTTGTCGAAATTTCTAAAATTTTTGTGAATGACCCATAATTTCCTGGAATTGACATCCTTTATATCATTACCACTTGAACAATATATAAAACCAAAGAGAAGTGAATTTGGAAACAAAGTAAGTTAAGCTGATGTGAAGTGATGAAAGTTAAATGAATGGTACGAGTGGTCAATATTAGGATAGGCGACCCAGGAGTGCATGCATCACTTAGAGGGGTTTCTTATGGAATCTAGTAGGGGATGTCACACCTTTTACATGCAATCCCCACACATTCATGGATTATATGCCATACCAAGCACACTTACATATTCATTTCATGCATTTAAATACACATACATGCATTATTATAATTCCATACGCATTTTCACTAACACATATGAGCATAATCACATCCAACAACTTATATTACATTAAATTCACATACCTAGGGTGTCAAAATCTTCTATTCCACCTTTTTAAGGCTTGAATCACTTCTCCCTTTCAATATTCTTCTTTTTGCCTACAAACATATAACATTTAGGGTTTGAAAAGTTCTAAAAAATCCTACATAGCTCCAAATCAAAAACTATCTATAGTGTAATTCATGGCTTACTTAGGACTAATTAAATCAAAAATAAAAATTAAAAGAAAAACACTTCTATCCACTTTCAGCACTATTCATCAAGTGCTTATAATCTCTGATTCTAGGCAAGTTCTTCAAATTCTATTAGTGGGAGAAGTATTAAGAGATTGTAAAGGTAAAGAATGATATAACTTTTACTAGATTTGGCTTAGTATTATGGGAGAAATTATAAAAAAAAGGCAAGAGAGAGAATGGGAATAGCATTAGCCAAAGGAAAAAGAGAGGTAAAGGGTGGTTTGGCACATGTGGCACCCCCACTAGTGTCCCACCTTTTATATTAAATACTTGGATAGCCTAGATCACACCAGGTGTCAATCCAATGGTCTATTTTAATCTAATTTTTATTTTATGCCTTAAAAATTTAAAATAATCATTCTAGGCCTCCAAAAATCATGCTTTCAATGCTAAAATTTTTTGATAGTGCCTATTATAGGCCATCTAAAATCTCCGGTCAAAACTCTAAAGAGAACTAGGTCGACTTTTCACTCAAGTAATTTAAAAATTTAGAACTAATATTAAAATGACCTCAGAAAAATAAAATTCCTTTATGAGTAGATTTTTTGGAATTTTTAACCTTTAGAGTAAGTCATGTTCAAGTTAATCTGGACACATCCTAAGACTCTCCTGACCTAGTGCCAACTAAAGTTACTATTTACTAGTTCTCAGCCTAAAATTATTTATTAGTTCTGCTTAAAGTGTTAATTATTTCATTTTCATCATTTTTAGGCTCGTTAAAGTTTTATGACTAGTACTCCCCCTTGGCAACTCTAAAGTGCCTTAGGTCTTTGGGAGACACTATTCATGCCTCATGAAGTACTATTCATGGAACCTAATTTCTTAGGCGTTACACACTAACACATGTTATTCCCTTTGACTAGGTCAAACAGTGGTTCTCACGAGCGATAAGCATATTTATGCTTGGAGATAAAATATGGATGCTTGCTTATGAATCAAGTTCATTAGAGACCGACTTTAAGAATTTTCATATGGATAAACAATGATGTCAGTGAAACATTATCATCATATTAGTTGTGTAAACATCTTCTAACTTGAGATCATTAAAGTTATAATAAGATTGAAAAACTATACTTTGAATCTATTGCTTTTACATCACTATGATATATGTACATAGCTAGTTTATTAGGTATAGGTAGAGATACTTGAACATGGTTAAGTGGTTAATAGAGGATTCACCACCATGGATTATATTAGGGAGTTTATCTCATTGTTTTAATATAACTCTATTCCACTAATCTTCAGCCAAATTGAAATGCTAGTGTGAAGGAGATTCATAAGGATATTATGGGAATAAAGGGTTAAATATTAGAACTAAGATATTTAAGGGCTGATTTGACATTATTAATTGAGCATCGATTTGACACATGTCCATAGTTAAACCTATAAGGGATAAAGTCTGGCGAAAAGATGAATTGCATAAAAACTATATATGGAAGGGCTAATTAGACCACTTCACATTTTCAACAATTGTGTGGTCTTAATGTGTGGCCAGACATTACTTTGGACTTGTACATAAGTGGTTAATTTATAGGAAATCAATTTTTAATCCAATGAGATTGGACTGCAAGAATCCTAGTTGGACTAGGACTCTTGTTCACTGTGTACTACCAATGTGTATCAAAAACCCATAGGGTCACACATATAAGTGAGTGAGAGGAGATTCAAACTATTTGAATGGCATGTTCATATAAGATATCACCTAAGGGTGATTGAAGATGAATAAAGGAAACATTTGTGCTTGGAGCCTAGTGCTAGTTTAGGAAACAAGAATTAGGGTATATGGAAACTGGGCCTTATTGAGTCAAATTATTTATACTTTTGATATATGATTTTAATAGACCTTTTAAGGATTTAAAGGACCTTAAATTAGGCCAAATGTTTTCAAGAATTTTTGCCTTATTGAATAACATAGTGAAAATCCATAAGGGTCCATGTGCATATGCACATAAGCCCAATTTTTGTCCCATGTATGTAGGACTTTAGAACCTATTCATATGGCTCATATGTAGGCTTTTTAAGGTTATTTTTAAAGGTAAAAACCTGATATAGATAAGACCTGTTAAGATATAAATAAACCTATTTCAGCAGCCACTACACATGTATATTTTGTTATCTTTTTCATGCAAATACCAAGTCCAAACCCTTATATATTTCCTTTTTCTTCTTTTTCATCTATGCAGTTTTCTTACTAGCCCCTAGGAATCCACACACCTTCTCCTCAATTTCATCATGTGGATACTTGGAGGTGCTCCAAAATTTTAGGTACACTATGGTTTGTGACAATCTAGTTTGAAGAGCAAGAATAAGGAATCTACAAATAGTCATTTACTATAAACATCTAAATGCTGCTAGTTAACTGCAAAAAGCATTTTCATTGTTCTGGGTCATTTAATTGATGTTTGGTTTTATGGAAAAAATTTTAAATTCCACTACGCATGTCCCAATTAATCCAACATTGGTATTAGAGACAAGTTCCATAAAAGGATGAAAAATTAAAAAATTTTAATGATTATTGATTTAAATCATACATGTGATGTTTGATTCTTTTGGTATAATGGTGTTTGGTAATTCTCATTTTTTTTAAATTAATTTTAATTAGAATATCATTAATTTACCACATATAAAAATTAAGAATTGATGTGTGTAATGGCATGCTATAGTCAAATTTTTAAGAAAGAATCCTTTTATGTGCATGGGAGGATATATATGTATAAGAGGCCCTCTTGAATTAGTTTCCACGCATTATTGATTCAATCAATTTACTTATTGATTTGATATGTTATATGATAAAATAAAATTTTATTTTAATTCTTGTCATATATGCATGAAAGTTATATTTAAGGAGCATGAAAATTATTTGGATCAAAGAATTCGTATTTTAGAGTGGTGCTAAAACTAAATATACACATATATATCATGAATATATGAATATTATGATGCTAATTAAAGGTCCTTAAATGTAAAAATAATCTAGACATGAATTGGATTCATTAACTTGCTTAACGATTAAGATTGTCACAATTTTGTACTACGTAATGCTTGATTTTGTCTCCCTTATTTGCCACAATTTCCACAATTTGTAAGGCAAATTTTATTTTATAAAACTGAACATTATAGGATTAAAAATAATTCAGTGATTTCTAAAACTAAACTAAAGTGGTTTGGATCATTTCCATAATTTGAGTTATAAAATGGTTTTATGCATCACTTTGAATTCGATTCTTTGTGAATACCATTTAAAGACTTTTAATTAAATTAAAATTCAATATGATTAGATTTTTTGTTTCTGGAAATATATGTTATATATCATCATGAACTTGATTGAATAAAATCAAGTGTTAAATTTATTTTTCAAATTTTAGATTTATAGGGATGTACAACATACTGTAAGTTTTAGAGTATGGAAAAATTGATTGGTATAAAACATTTAATTTAATTCCTAAATTAATTTATTTTTCTAATATGATTAGGGTTTTAATTAATTATATGGATTAAATTTTATTCTATTCAAATGTGGATAAAAGTTATCAAATATAAAGTTGAATAAAATGGGATATTCTATGCACATAACTTGTAATGCCCATAAGTCTAAGTTCTATGAACAGTACCTCCTTGGCATGAATAGTTTTGCCTGTAGGTCGGGGTACCTTCACAAGGCCCAAAAGGAGCATATTGGTTATAAACTTTTGACGGGCCTGAAAATGTAAAAAATGAAAGAATTTAAAAATTTAGCAAAACCAATAAAATCATTTCGGGTCAAGAACTAGTGAATGGTGAGATAAAATGAGGTTTTGCTAGGATAGCATCAGGATGTGCCCGGACAGTCCCAAAAATACCATACACTGAACCTCAAAAATTCCAATTAACATGATGGAGAAGGAATTTTAATTTTTTGAGGTCGTTTGGTATTTTTTTGAATATTTTTATTCTAGGGGGTGAATAGTGCCCAAAAGTCAATAATGGAATTTTGACTAAAAATTTTATATAGGCCTTAATGACACTAATCAAGGATTTTTAAAACTTAAATGGCTATTTTTAGAGGTCTAGAGAAATTTTTGTCAATTTTTGAAGTTTAAAAAGAAATCGAATGAATACAGACTGTTAGATTGCCACGTGTCACGATCTAACCATAACACTTAACCATATATATGACCTTACATATGTGGGAAGGCCACATGTGCATAAAAGTCAATGTCCATCTCCCTTTCTTCCCAAGAAAAAATGTTGCCACCATTAAAACAAAGCTTTCCACCATTTTCTTCCCTTTCTCCTCCATTTTCTTCTCTTTCCTACACAAATTCTCCACCAAATCTTGCAAACTTCATGTGGGAATTTACCTTTATGGTCCATAGAACTCTATCCAAGTGAGAAAATTCAAAAACAAGCTCTCAAATGGAAGATATAAGTATAGAGTGAATAGTGAAATTTTTTGGTGTAAGTGATTTTATTCCATTTTTTTTATTTTTGTTTTAGGTAGTTTAGAGTGTTTTAAGAAGTTCCATGGTTTTAGATTCCCATTTAGAGTTATTTAGGATTTTTGAGAAATTTTTCTAAGCAAAATTTGTGTATATTTAGGGCAAAAGGAAAACCTTAAAGGAGAGCAAGCTTTTAGGCACCAAAGTAGTGGAGAAAAGGGTGTTTTCACACCCTAGGTATGTGGAATAGATTTAATTTATGTGTGCCATGGGTTTTGGCATGATTTAGCATGTGTACATATATATGGAAATGCTAGCTTTAGGTGTTAGGCATGACATTGATTTAAATTAATTATATGAGTATGTTAATGGTTTAAAAATAACATGGTATGCATGATTTTGGGGAAAAGAAACTAGGTGTATGTGTGTGTATGTGGTATGGATGAATGGTGCACTTAAATGACATAGCATGTGTGGTTATGTATATGGCATGTAAATGTGTGTATAAATTTTGACACCGCTTACTAGATTCTTGAAGAAACCCAATAAGCAGTGCACTTCTCACCAGGTCACCTATCCTAAAATTTCCCCGATGTTCATTCATTTAACTCTTACTTATACTATGCTAGACAAGTTTGTCTGATTCCTAATTCCTTCAAATTAGATCCTATAATCCATTTAAGTTCATACTATCATGTTTTAGCCATCACAGAAGGAATTTAACATAATATGGTATTATCTAAAAATTCGGCAGCACAAAGGTTGCCTTGGTTACTATCCCAAAATTCATATCTACCTATAAACACTTCAATATTATAATTCATATCTCTGGACCCTTCTGGTCCCCTAAATATCATCCTATCAACATCACCTAACACACAATAGTCACAGGCCTCAAGCTATAGTAAAAACATAAAGAGCCTTAGGCTTACCAGCTTGCATATAGATCACAAGTAAATAAGAAAACCATCACAGGGATTATTACAACAAAACCTATTCAAACAGATACTACCCTAAGTACCTTATATACATCACACCCATATCCCCCACCAAAGTACATAGAGTGTAAAACCATATATCTATACATGATTATTCTTCTCAATATGACCTTTGAACATCACTGTGCACTTTATGAGGTGACGTCCCTATTCTAAGTACCTGCATCGAAATAGGTACGCTAAGTATAAAAATACTCAGTAGTGAATTCAATCATTAAAACCATGTCCAAAGGTTAATCCATATATTATACATTCAATATGATCTTATACTAATATCCTAGTTCAGTTAAAGAAAATAACATGCATAGTTACCATTTTACCCCTAAGGTATTTTTGCTTGTAATTATCCAATTAATTCACCACAAAGGCATCTAATGTATGTCTTTAGTTATTATTAGTCACTTCATGCATATACTATACCATTTTTAGCATTTATTCATTATCAATGAAAAATTACTATAATGCCATTGTATCTTGCTTCACAGTCACATATGAATTTAGTAATCTTATTTAATTATTTTAACTGGCCCAACTCAGGTGACATCTCTAACGAACACTGGATCTAAAGGGAAAATAAATTAGTGCAGTGGTCCCCATTTTAGACCTACGCTGCTGCACTAGCATATATGCCATAATGGAGATCAGTCATAGTCTCCCAAGAAACAATTAAATAACATTTGTGTAACATAATAGAGATCAGCCCGTAAGCCTCCCCAGCCACAAATAAAGTCTCAACATTTGTGTGACATAATGGTGATCAGCCTAAAGGACTCCCCAACCACACCAATCACTATCGGGAATATGACATAATAGAGATCAGCCAGTAGGCCTCCCCAGCCACAAAGAACATCAATAACTATATGACATAATAAAGATAAGCGTGTGTGTTTTTCCAACCATAAATAATACCATTGCCTGAACATTAAACAACTAGCAGTTGCTAAATTCTTAAGTTGACCGGTCAACCTATCTAGTGGGTGTCTAACTAGTGGGCCAAGTAACTCATTTTAAGTCCATTTATTGACTAATAAAGTTTTTATAGTATTTAAGTTGCAAATACAGACAGTTATAAATTTTACTACACAGTTTATTTTTTGGCCAGCCTGGTATAGCCACATTTTGGCTCTACTGGGTAAAAACCCCAAATTAATATTAAGTTCTATTGTTACCAACATACAAGGTTTAAGATGTTATAATATATCATAACATTATTTTTTAGGGAATTAACACTTTCTGTCTAGTGACATTTTTAGTTTGTGTAATGGTCAATTGGATAGTTACAGGTCATTGCAGCTAAGCTTTTAAGGCCCATTTCACTTTATTTTTAAGTTCTATTTTCACCAGCTATTTCATGCAGTCATAAGCCTAAAGCCAATCATAACCTTGGCTATAATGTAGGCCACAATCTAAGCATTCATGCTATCATACACAATCATAAAAAATAGCCCTCAAGGGCATACAAATAAACATGGTTTTCATTTACAATTTCTGGCCCTTATGGGCAAAGTTTCAAGCCACTTCTCATGTATCATTTCTAGCCAAGCATAAGGTCATTTTCCAAGCCATTTTACATGCCATTTTTGCCTATATTACATGCCATTTTGAGGTATATATCTTACTTGATTTCATGTCAAAATAATTTACTATTTATATTCACATAATCCTATATTAATACATATAACATTCTACACATGTCATTCCCTTTTTCATGCCATTCCCAATTACTAGCTTTCGGGTACCAGTAGTCACAAGCCTTATCCATACATTTTTCTAATTTTTACTGCATATTCATCCTTCTATCAATAACTTAATCACATAAATAATGCATAGTTATACCTTTCTAAGCCATTCAAAGTATCAAAGGCCTACCATATGTCTCGGCCACCACTACCTCCCATATTACCATGCAACATTCAACCATATTTCATGCCAAATCCATTACTCATACATTATAGGTCTAAGGCACATGCAATTTCCAAGCCTTGAATCTCACTAAGACTATAGTAAGTAAGCAACACACCTTTACACAAATATACAAGCTCTCGGCCACACCTATATTGCACACTAAACATGTATTCTTTCATGCCTTTACACATAATGCCGTTTCCTTCCATTGCCACCATGATCAACATAAATCTCAAGTATCCAAAACACACTTTAACATACCTTAATTCATGCACACCGCTCGACCAAACTAAGTCCTGAGACTAAAATATATTTCTTCTCATCAAAAACCCATTCCATACAGACACCCATATGCCATAGACTATAATTTCACAAAGGAAAGCTATGCAAGCCAATTTAAACACTTCAACTATTCTAAAACTCAAAGAATAACTACTAGAATTTAAAGGGGCATAAAGTGAATGATGGAATTCACTTACCTCCTTCACTTGAAGATTAAATTGCCATAATTCTAAGGTTGCTAGCATCAATTTTAGCCCTACGGTGACTTTCTCCCTTGCTCTTCAAGCCCTTCCTTGCCCCAATTCACCTCAAACCAAAGCCATGCATGTTTTCATAGAAGTTAGGCATCACTAGGAAGCACTTTTAGCTAAGAAAATCTAAAGGAGATGTATGAAAACTCACCTTCACTACTTATGAGACTACTTCTAACCCTAAGAGTTTTGGTGATTTTTATCTCTACTTTGGAAACTCCTTTTTCAAAATTATAATTTCCTTAATTGTACAAAATCCCAAAGAAAATTTAGGAAGAATAATGACGAATTTTGGAGGGGGGATGAGGGAGATATGGCTAGAGGAAGTAGAAGATGGCTTAAGGTTTTTCTAGCTAGTTTGGAAACAAAACATTAGAGAATTCTTTCTCCCAATTGAGAACTCCTTTCCCTCTGATTATTTTTTCCACAATTCATCAATAGGATAACTTGAATTTAGCAACTAGAATCATGAAATTTGGTTGAAAGATGAAGGAAATATGGCCATTCTCCTTTGCTATGGTGTTATTGCTTGGACAACAAGGGAGGAATTTCCTCTCTTTTGTTTTAAGTGGAATTTCCACTTGTCATAGCCCATGGACACTTGTAAATGGCCCTAAGCTAGCTGAAAACTATGGGGGTGGGTGCCATAGCCACCCAGGCCATCCTGAAATGGTTTAATTTTTTAGAAAACATCAAAAATTCACCAAAATTCACACTGACCTCAAAAATTACACAATTTGTTTTGAAATTCACCTTACAATCCCCTCTACCTGTTGATAAATTTTTGTGGCCAAATTCCATCAATAGGGTAATTTTTCAAACTATCTCGATTTGTGTACCAACCTAAAAAAATTAGAGAAATTAGAAATGACCTCAAAATCTAAAAATTCTTTACCAATGGACTCAGTGGAATTTTTAAGCTTCATGGTTCGCTATTTTTGGGTCTGTCTAGGCACATCCCAAGTCAATCTCAACTCATAAAATTTTTATTGCATGAGGGGTAGCTTATAGTCCAAAATGAATTATTGCTTGTCTTAATGTTTTAATTTTGCTTTATTTATCATATTAGAGGCCTTCAAAGTTTCGTGACCAGTGTCATTGCCTTAGTTTATATTCAAGTGGCCTAGCACCCCGAGTACACTTTTCAGATCTAGTGGCACTATTCATGGAGCATTAAAGCACGGGCATTACATAAATAATGCTTGGAAAATGACTAACAATATTAAGAGGTATGGCATGTCAACTTGGCAAATAGTGACCTAAACGATCTTATAATGTTTACATAAAT
>CANXYI010813177.1:0-11598 GCA_948208565.1 Hura crepitans | reverse complement strand
GGTTGTTTTTCCTTTATCTTCTTATTGTTATGTTGCTATGGGGTTGGATAAGTCCATGTAGACATAGTTTTTCTAGGGCATCCTTGGTCTATGGAAACCTATCCCTATATCCGAACTTCTAGAACTATTATTCTAGGCCATCCTTGGTTTATGGAAACCTATCCCTATATCTAAACTTCTAGAACTATTAGGATAGAGTTTTAAGCCTTTTTATGATAGGGTAAATGGTCTATATTAACACATTTGGTAGCATTAGTAGTTTGTGTGAGCTCTGGCTTGTGTGCTTTTAGGGTTTATAGGGACCTTGTGTAAGAATTTTTGAACCGTACACGTATTTTACCTATTTTGTGTTGCTGGGATTTTTTAACTTGTTATAGTTCATACAGACTAAGCTTTCCTTGGTCCGTGTAAACTTGGCCTATATCTTGCTTATTATTAGTCCATGTGGACATGGTTTGAGGCTCACCTATTGTTGGTCTATATAGAATCACTTTTACTTGTAGTGTAAGTCCATGCAGACATATGTTATGCCATAGTATCAATGTTCTATATTTTATTAAGTGCATACCTATATTACCTTTTTATTATAGATATGCTTTAAGTATGGGGGAACTTTTTCTAGTCCACAACAGTGGTATTCTATAATGCTTATTCCAATGAAAGATTAGGTTAGAGTGATTGGATTCCAGATTTTTATTAACCATCTTATTAGAGAGGACTTTCGTAAAGAACTCTAAACACTCAGAGCTTTATTAGACAAGTGGATGGACACGATGCACACAATCCATATGTCATTTAGGGAGCTAAAAATTACCCTATTTTACTAGGCATTCATCACTAGAGTGTCATGTACAGGGTGAGTTTTATGCCAATTACCACTTCCTTTATCTTCATCTTTAGGTAGTAAAGAGTTTGCTTAGGTTTGTGCCTTATGGTCACTTAGGTACTATCTAATGCACTGACTAATATGAGCAATAAGTGATGTTGCTCCTTATACATAGCCTAAGGTGGACTAGTGCACTCATTATTTCATCCTATACCTCTTAGGGACAACATTGTTTTCCAATGCTAATGGCAATGTGAGTTAGAGCTTCCTTCCTATGTTGGAGTAGGTTAAGGGCATCAATTCTAAGAACTGCTACCATTCTTTATTAGACTAGATATACAGATACTTGGATATGGTAGTTCACATGAAAAAAAGCCACCAGTTTGTCCAAGGCTTCATCTTAGTTGTTCTAGTGAGTGCTTTTCACTAATTTTGTCCATTATTTCTTGATTCCCTTTTCTTTTGATTATGACATGGTGTTTTCATAGGTACGGGTGTATAAGCTTCACTTGTACCACATTAATGTGAGTTAGATATCCCTCATCAATATCTAGTAATAGATAGATGGCTTCGACCATCCTCAAGACCTTAGAATACTTTCTCCTTGATGCACCATTGCTAGTATCTCAGCATAAGAGCTTGGAGTCATATAAGTGATCCTATCAAAATGTTGATACATTAGTTTAATTCATTATGAAATTTGTGCTTACCTAAATCACCATTTAGATTGACTTAGCCTGGTGGGTTTTCCCCACTGAAGATATGCTAGACTTTCTTCATTCTATTTGAGTGCTATCCTCCTGAAGGATGTTGTTGACTACCCTTGAGGCATATTCCTAGTTTCTCAGAGATAGTGTGCTGAACTGGCACGTGGGTCCTAATGTGTGCCACATTCCTTATGTTTATCCTAAATACATGCTATTTGGGTGGTATATTAATGACCTGGAGCTTGTACAGGGCATGACTGTGAGCATACCTAGGGACACATTGGTGAAGTGTGACGAAGAGGATTATTCCTCTTAGGCCTCTACACACTTATTGCCTCATGTGCCATATACTTTAGGACCACTCTATAGGTATTCTTAATTAACCTTTTATTTATGATTTTTGAATTTAATCCTTGATTATGTCCTGTATTATGGCCTACTACTATTGCTTCTAAGGCTAGGCCTTCTTCAGCTTTAAAGAGAGCAAAGATAACTCCTAATTCCCATAGTCCTTAGTTTTCACCTCTTCCTGCATGTACTCCTAGAAGTGTAGGTTCTAGTCTCGTTACTAGTCAGTTATCACTACTTGGTGAGGTTATTGGCATCTTGACTGACATGCCAAAGCTAAGTTATATGTTGTATGGCATGGATAGGGAGTTGACTTTTATATATTGTCACATTAAGGATAACTAGCTAGTGCCATTTATACCAAAGAACACCACACTAATATGGCTTTTGTGACTTTGACTGCTCACTGTGATAGCTTAATTTTGTGTAATACTTCTTGTCTTGGTTTTGATAGGTTAGGAAGGCTCTTGTTGAGAGGATTTCTTAAGTAGAAGTGGCTTCTAGATGAGCCATGGTGGATGGGACCTGTGTTCTTGCTGCAACTACTTTCTTACATTATTCATTAAAATATGGATGTATACATAACATGTATGATGTTTTAAAATGCACTGATCCTTCATTCTTTAGCAAAATAAGCTTACAAAAAGGGTGGCTACACTTTGTGAGACTCAGAGGAAGGTAAAGGCACTGAATGTTCTCTAAGAAATTGGTGGTCTCTTTCGATGACAAGGACACGAAGAGTTAGAGTAAGGATTAAGGCAGAAAACCATCTCTTTCTCTTTTTTCTTTATTAATAAGGCCAATATTTTTGTATATGTAAATATTTACAACATTTTGGTACAATATATACATTCTTTTGTTTTGAATTTATTTCACATACATAAAAGATGATGTACATGAAAATTTTTGGCATGAAATACACCATTCTTGAATGTATACAAAGAAATTTCCTTCGTCTTGTGTGCATGACATCCTTTATGGTAAGGATTTCATAACCATCCATGTTACAAGGGAGCTAAATCTCAATGGAATTCTTTAACATTTTATTATTGAGATACAATACATGGTCTCTTATACCAATTGGTGTAAGCTAACCAAATATTACATTTTCAATGACCCCTCTCAAGTAATCTATTTCAACATACATAGCTGCATTAAGGAGAATGTCTATAGGTCCTTCAAATAAACATCTCGTCAATGGTCTAGTGTCATTTCAATTAACACCATGATGGGTGATTCCCATTAATGGTCTAATATCATCCAGATTAATGGCATTACATAGTATGGCAAGATGTCTATAGAAAATAACCCTAAACTCATGCAGTAAGGACTGGTGGTAGGATGTTTGTAATTCACATAAGATCGATGGCAAAAAAACCCTTAACTCTTTAAGGACCAATAGATTACTTCAAAGTTTATTAATCCCTAAAGTCTAGATCACTCAAAGGCATAGCTATTTCATTTTATGACATGGCTTATTTTTCTAAAGACTTGGTCTATGTGGACACATCTACCATGGTCTATGTGGTCTTGGTTTTTATGAATGGTTTAAAGTCTACTCATGAGTGTTTATACAAACTTGTCTTGTAACTTGTATGGACTATGGCACTAGCTTTTACAATATTAAGGTCCATGCAAATGTCCTCATGTGTTTTAGATTCCTTTTCCTTGTAGGGTTAGGGATAACACAATTTGGGGCCTATAAATACCACATTCTTCTAGCCATTCATGACATCTTTATTATGTCTCTCTCTTTTGGTCAATAGTTGTCACAAATCCTAGATTCGAAAGCCACTTGGAATGCATGTATTCTTGCTTCTTTTTCTACTCTTAGATTCTTGAGAAGGTAAGGACACACCATAATTTCCTCCATGCCACTGTGGACTATTGGGATCTTATCTTTCATCTATTTGCCTCTAATCACCAAGAGATCATCCATACTTTTACGAAATTTGTTGCCATTATGAATTCTAATTTTGCTTTTGATATTCCTCTTGCCATTCCATCTTTTCAATTTTATTATCCCATAGACATTGTGCTTTGCTTAGGGGTTTCACCTTAGTGGCCTAGAAGATGGTCGCAAGTGAGGGTCCAATAACCTTGTAGGTAATTCTTCAGTTTGTTGGTTAACTGCCACTTAATTCTATGTAATGGGTAAACTATATGATGTTATACATACTCGATAACTCATTGATGAAGACTTTTGAGGATAAGTCTTGTTATTTCAAAGCACTCCAAATTCTAATTGGAATCTATTATGGTCATAATCTTTTTGGTGTTATTTTGGCTAAAACTATCCGAGGGTTGGATGCTTTCAAAAGAGGTGACATCAATTTCATGGTTGGAAGTCCTTTACTTTTATAGGTTTGCTTAGAGAGGCCCCTTAGGTTTTTCCTCTAGCTTTTGTTATTTTTTAACCCTATCTTTTGCCTAGCATGCTCATAGGGTATTCGCACTAGTAGGTTTGCCTAACTTTTACTTAGGTGGTCCTATTAAAAATTTCCAACCTAACAGTACTATTTTTTTCTAAATCATTATTATGAAAGAAGATCGGAGGAAAAGTTCAACACTTTAACGTAGTAGACTACATAGTTTAGTGGGATTACTAAGATTTGATGAAAGTGTCCTTCGTGGAAGATCTCCCACATCTTTCTGTCTTGTCATTTTGAATGTATTCCCTTATTTAGATTAAGGCATGCAACATCTTACATTCCTTATCAAATTCAATGATAGTGCGGGTTGATGCAATGAGTTCCTCCTAAACCTTTAAGCTTTCATTATTGCTCTTTGACATGACATTTTTTGTACTCCTTTCCTAACTTATGGAAACATCATGTTGTGCTGAATGATGCTCCTGATCATAAAGCTAGTAATAAAAGTACATATTTCAAATACAATGATTGGATTATTAGTAGATCGAGGGATAATAGGCATTAGTATTAAAGAGAAAGAGCAAAGATTCAACTTCTACTTCTAAAATGAAGACTCCTAGTTTGACTTCTAGAGTTTAATTATTTGTATGATATTTCTCACTGGATGGAAGTTTGCATACCAATGATCATAGCCAAGCATTTTTTCCATTAATTACATTTGAAACTAAACTACTTAAATTTAGTAAATATATTAGTTGCCCTTTGATAATACTACCATTACCAATCAGCCTTGGTAGGTTTTCTTGATTGGATATTTTCTCTTTAATCCCTTAATTTTTGCAAGGAGTGCCTATTTTTAGGTTTTCACCTCATCGGGGTGTCCTAACTTTTGCCTACAGTTTTCAACTTAGCGGACTTCCATTTTTTTAAGAGAAATACTTCTTCAACTTATTCATGTTCGTAGGCTCTAAAAACTCATTTCCTTCTAAATATGCGGTCTTGACACCTCTATGATTGAATATCTTCTTCACCATGTATGGACCTTTCTAATTAGGCTTAAACTTCCCTATATGGTTTTTTAGTAATGGTCTAGTTTGCTTTATGAGAAGATCACCTTCTTAAATTGAACTTGGTTTAACCTTTTTGTTATAAGCCTTAGCAACCTTCTTCTGGTACAAATTACATGTGATATAGTGCCTTAAGCCAGTTTCATCCACTAGGGTGAGTTATTCATACCTAGCCCCTAATCATTTAGCTTTTAGCACCTTTACTTCTAAAACAACCATTAATAAAAGAACTTTAATCCCAATTGGTAACACTACTTCCATTCTATAAACTAGTGAGTAAGGTGTAACATTTGTGGAGGTTCTGACAATGGTTTTATGGGCCCAAAGTGAAAATGGTAATATTTCTACCTAATCCCTGTAAGTAACTGTCATTTTATACAAAATTTTCTTGACATTTTTATTAGCAACTTCTACTGGACCATCGATTTAAGGTTTATAGAGGGAAGATTTATGGTGCTTTATTATGTATTTTTATAGAATCTATTTGGTCTCACCTTGAAGCTACACCCTATTATCTAAGATCACTTACTGTGGCAATCTATAACTATAGATGATGTTTCTTTCAATAAATTTAGCCATCTACCTTGCCCTAAATTTATTAAAAGATTTAGCTACCACCTATTTTGAAATGTAGTTAATGGCTACATTTGTGTACTTGTGACCTTTTACTACTGATGGAATTATTTCTCTAATTATGTCAATTCCCCATGTAAAAAATGGCTATAGAGAAGACAAATTGGTTTGTTCAGTTGGTGGTAGATGATTTAAATTACCATAATTTTGGCACTTATGAGATTTCTAAATGAAATTACAATAGTCCATTTCCATGGTTAGCTAATAGTACCCTACTCTTGTGATTTTCTTTACTATGTTCCTCTCATTCATATATGTACCACACACACTTTCATGTACCACTACTAGTATTTTAAGGGCTTCTTTTTTATCAACACATTTGAGTTGTACACTATCAAAGTGCCTCTTATATAGCATCCGTTAGAAATAAGTGAACTAAGTAGATAACCTCCGTAGTACCTTCTTATGTTTTTAAGTTGCATGTCTTAGGTATTCCTCGATTTCCAAGCGTGTTTAGATGTTTTGATACTAAGGGAAATGATTGCTAGCTTTCTTCCCTATAGTGATTACTATGCTAATGTAATTTAGTAATCCTAACTTACCAAAGTACATAGTTCTTTGCAAGTCCTTCTTAGTAAGAATAGATACTGACATTAGGGAGGCTAAAGCATGTACTACTTAATTCTATTCCCTCAAAATTTGATTAATGGTGCATCGGTCGAATGCTTAAGACAATTTTGTGAGTATTCTAAAATATTTGCTTAGATTTCCATCCTTAACTTCCTAGTTACCCTTCACTTGTTGTATCACTAACATGAAGTCCCTATATACATCAACTGTGTTTACCCCCAAATAAAACAAGGTTTCAAAGCCATGGATACAAGCTTCATAGTCAGGAATTCCAATTTCCTAGTAAAGAACATCTATTCATTTTATGGATTCATGATTAACATGCTAACACTTGCTCCATCTAATTTACTGTCCCATCAAAGAATACTTTCCATCAATTTTTAGATATTACCCTAAGCACTCATCTATAAACTCAAACTCTTCCTTTTTGGCCTTGATCAGTTGTTATGTTAGGATGTTTGCTACTACTCAACCCTTGATTGTCTTATGGTTACATAGGAAATTGTCAAATTCCTATAGTAACAGAATCCATCAACCTATTTTGCCCACTAAGGAAGGTGCAGTTTGTAGGTACCTCAGAGGATCATGTCTAGCTGCTGCCTCGACTTTATGTGATTGAAAGTAGTGATGTAGCTTTTTAGAGACCTAAATTATTCTTAAGCATATCTTTTAAACTTCTACATACTTATGTTCATACGGGAGCAATTTCTTACTCAAGTAGTAGACCACATATTCTACCCTAATTAAAGCACTTATGGAGCTTTTTTCCACTGTAAGGTATAGGATTAAACTCTTTTTTGGCCTTGGTGGATTTAAGACATGAAGTTTTGTAAGGTGTTGCTTGATAGCTTTAAAGGCTTTCTAACAATCCTCATTCCATTTACCTGGTTGTCCTTTTCACAGTAGTTTAAATATCAATTCACGAATAGACATGAGCTTAGCTATGAACCTGTTAATATAATGTAATTTGCCTAAGAATCCTCTAGCCTCTTTTTTTTTATTTGAGGGATAGACATCTCTAGGATTGCTTTTATATTTTCTAGATCCAATTCAATCCAATTTTTACTAAATACAAACCACAACATTTTTCCTAGCATAACTCCAAAAAAATATTTCTTAGGGTTGAGTCTTATATTAAATTGGTCTAACCTTCAAAAGAAATTTTCAAGTGCTTCAAAATGTCCTTCCTGTTTTATTGACTTTACCATCATGTCAACCATGTAGACTTCTACCTCTTTAATACATCATGTTGTGAAAGAGTTTGGTGGCCATTCGTTGGTACATTCCCCTATATTATTTAATCTAAAGGGCATTACTTTATAGCAATAAGCTCCCTATTCTATTATAGAGTCTGATTAAGAAGTTCTTACTTCTAAAAGCTTTTTATGGGTAAGTCTGCACGGACTTGGGTTACTTACTCTATGTGGACCTAAGTTATGGGTTCTCCCATCAGTCCTAGGCTTTGGGTTAGGTCTTAGGCCTGGTTTATGTTAGTTTATCTAGATATGGGGTTAGTTTTACCTGGGTAAACCATAGGCTTTGGGCCAAGTGAAATCTTAGGGGTTTGGTACAGACATTGTTTCATCATCTTTGGTTGGACTAATGTCATGTTAGTCTATGCAAGTTAGGGTTCCAAGTTGTCTATATTATTACTTTGAGATTGTTTTTGGCTATTATCATAGCATAAAAGGTAGGGCATCTATGACTAGCACATGGTGGAATGTTCGCGTCCCTTTTGTTTTCCTTGGACTGATCAAACTGAAGCAGCCTAAGACTTAACTTAAGCTTCACTCCTTGAGTCTTGAAAGATGAGAAGGAAGCTAAAGGAATCTAGGGCTGCTCCTTTTTATTAGCCTAAAAGGTCTAAGTTGGGCACCACTAGGTAGGAGTCGGCACCCAATAGAGTCAGGAAATACCTTGTAAGGCCAAAACCAAAGCAGTTCAAAACCCTACTCTTTTTTATACCTCAAATTAATACAGAAATTTGCTTTGAATTTATGATACTATTCCTTTTCTCAAGTGAAGTTTTGCAATTAAAGTAAATCACACATTTATGTATAAGGAGTTATAGAATATATTTACAAAAAATAAATAGGCGGTTGGAATCAAAATGACATACATGAAATTGGGTGATTGATTATTTCGAGAACTTTGGTTCTCACATGCCAATTGAAAAAAATGTATTTTATTGCAGCAACTTTTATTAAAATCAGATGATGAGTTTGACAACTTTGGTTCTCGTATGCTAATTTGGAAATACGAATTTTATTGTGATGGTTTTCATTTGGAAGATTTGTTTGAGAACTTTTAGTTCTCAAATGTCAATTTGGAAAAATGACTTTTATTATGGTGACTTTTATTTAGAAAAATGGCTTGAGAACTTTGGTTCTTAAATGTCAATTTGGAAAATAAATGTTATTGTTGCAAAATTTATTAAGAAAGAACCGAAATTATTTTATTAACAAAATGCCAATTTATTAGGGAAAAATATGATTTTGACTATTATTTCTTTTTAACGTGTAAAACCATTTTTCTACCTAATTCGACATTTATGGGATATTTTGGTATTAAAATTGGATGTATCATACATAAATTAGGTAATGGATTTAATTTGAGAACTTTGGTTCTCACATGTTAATTTTTAGAAAAAAAATTTTATTGTGACTTTTATTAAGAAAAATCAAAACCCATTTTATTAATAAAGCACCAATTAATTAAATAAAAATATTTTGGTTATTTTTTCGATCACGTGAAAAATTATTTTCCTAATTATTACGGCATTCATGGAATATACATGAAAATAATTTGATAATAAAATAAAATACAAGGCAATTACCTAAAATACAATATAACCGAATAAAAATAAAAATTACATTTCAGGACACATAAAATACAATCTAACAAACAATGGGTAATAATAAGAACAATCAGCCATAAATAATCAAGTAACTCACATCACAACTATAGAAATAATATATTAGTATGCGAATGAAAAATAGAAAAATAAACAGAAATTAAATGAAAATAAACAGTCACAAAAATATAAAATATTACACAAATAAATTATCACATCTAACCGGTAGATGGATAATATGAAAAGAGATAAAATCAACCCAAACAACAAAAATAGTATTTTTGCATGTGAACCAAAAATAAAAAGATAGATGCAAATTAAAGAAAAATAAACAGTCACAAAAATAAAAAATATTGCACAAATAAATTACCATATCTAACTAGTAGATGGATAATGCAAGAATAAAAAATAAAATCAGCCCAAGTTGCAAAAATAACATTTTTGGATACGAAGTAAAAATAAAAAAAAGGCAAAAATTAAAGAAAAATAGACAATCACAAAAATACAAAAAATATGGCATAAATAATTTATCACATCTAATTAGTAGATGGATAAAATGGAAAAAGAAAAACTAAAAAATAGAATAAAAATGGGTCGATCAACACAACGGTATATTTACCTTTAGAAAGATCTCGAATCGGATTGAAAACAGTGTTTGAATCTTCAAAAAAAATCAAAAAAATGGAGTTAGAAGAGTATTTTTGTGTTTTTTGTGGAGTTTCTCTCTTAAAAAAAAATTCTCTCTCCTTAAATTGACCAACCTTAGCCCAAAATGACCCAATTGGTTTTTATGCATGACCCTCGAGGCACAAAATGAGCATTTTTACCTTGAAAACAACTGTTTTCAATGCAATAACAGCCAAAACGGCAGTTTCCAGCAGCCAAATGCCCATTTTAGGCGAAAACAGCCGTTTTGGCCATTCTGGGCCCAAACAGTGGTTTCGTGCATGGGAACACCTGTTTTGGGCCAAACAGCCCAAACGGCCATTGTTGAAGCCAAAACGGCCGTTTCGTTTTAGGCCCAGAATGGGCGCCCTACATACGGGATGGCATGTTTTGGGCCAAAGCGGTAAAAATGGCCGTTTTGGCTGTTCTAGGCTCAAAACGGCCATTCCTCTTATGGGAATGGCCTGTTTTCTTCAAAATAGCCTTTTTCTATTGGAAAACAGCCATTTTTTTTAAGAAAAAGTTTTGAGATATTCCATTTGGATGTAAAAAATCCATTTTTGGGATTTTTGTCCTTTTCATCATCATTAGGCAAACCGAACCTAGGAGCCTTAGAGACCCAGTATCTACAGTTGCCCCAAACTTTGGGGAGGCAACTATAAAGTGTGTGACATGACCTAAAGTTTAGAAAGGAAAGACAAACGTACCTCGGGGGTGATCTTTCTGTAAGATTTACCGGGATCGGAGTTAGTGCAGCCTGGGCAGTGTTAGGAGGTTACACCTAGGGTTGATTAGTTCAGGCAGTGCTAGGACACTGCACCTAAAGTCAGGTAGTGCTAGGATGTTAGACTCGAGGGTTGGTTGGTCTAGGTAGTGATAAGACGTTGTACCTAAAGTCGGGCAGTGCTAAGACGTTGCATCCGAGGGTTGGTTAGTTCAAGAAGTGCTAAGACGTTGCACCTGAAGTCGAGCAATGCTAGGATGTTATACCTAAAATTAGGCAGTGCTAGGATGTTATACCTAAGGGTTAGTTAGTTTAGGAAGTGCTAGGACATTGTACCTAAAGTCGAGCAGTGCTAAGACATTACATCGAAAGGTTGGTTCGTTCAGGCAGTACTAGGATGTTACTCCTAAAGTCGGGTAATGCTAGGACATTGCATCTGAGGGTTGGTTAGTTTAAGTAGTGCTAGGACATTGCACCTAAACTTAGGCAGTGCTAGGACGTTTCACCCGAGGGTTGTTTCGTTCAGGCAGTGGTAGGACATTGCACCTGAAGTCGAGCAGTGCTAGGATGTTGCACTTGAAGTTGGGCAGTGCTAGGACTTTGCACCTAAGGGTTGGTTGATTCAAGCAGTGCTAGGACATTGCACTTGAAATTGGATAGTGCTAAGATGTTGTACCCAAAGATGAGTTGATTCAGGCAGTGCTAAGATATTGCACCTAAAAAATTTCTTGGAAATGACACAGTTGTAAGGTCCCCTAGAAAATTTAGGTTGCCCCCTGTGTAGAAAAGATGAAGTAAAAAATGTTAGTTCATCAAAGGTCAATTACAATG
>CANXYI010813171.1:0-16354 GCA_948208565.1 Hura crepitans | reverse complement strand
CAATGCTTTTTATATTGTGATAACTATAGGGCTATTGCAAAAGGTTAAGAACATAGTCTCATCTATGATCCAAACATGTTCTTCCCTACTACCATTAGATCAAAGTGATAATTGGCAGTTAGGATGTGAAAAATGAATTAGTCTTCACAAATTAAAACATAGTTGATCCTCACACAAAGGCACTATCACATGGGAAGTTTGGTCAACATGTAAATGCAAAGGGCATTAAGTACATGGGTAATTAGCCCTAGTACAAGTGGGAGATTATTAGATGTATGCCCTAGAGCTTATGTAATAGGGTTATATACATGTGCTTAAACTTACTGAATTAATGTAAAAGGCATTTCTCTTTATATCATGGTACTTTCATATAATACTTACAATTGTTTTCTAAACCATGTTATAGAGTCTTTAGTATAAAATCACATTATAGAGAAAATAATTAAGTGTTCTTGATGCGAGATTCTTATTGCATGCAAATGTGATATACCTAAATATCCCTAATCATAGTATTAACAAGATTGGATAATATTAATGTCGATAGATTAACACATGTTATACTTTTTTATTGTATCAAGCAGTAGTTCTCACAAGCTGTAAGCATAAAAATGCTTGGAGTTAACATATAGATTCTTACTTGGGAATTAAGTACATCAAAGACCCATTATGAGTTCTTCACATGGATACTTAATCTTTATCAGTGAAAGTATCTCATCATATTAATGGTGCATGTTTCCATAGACTTGAGATCACTAACTATTTTACATATGGACTAACATACTTTGACTCCAATGTTTTTACTTTAAACAAGAATGGTACATAGCGATGTGTTTTGGTATGGAATGAAATATTTGAAGATAGGGTAGTAATTAACAAAGGAATCACCATTGCAAATTATAATAAGGAGTTTATCTCATGGTTCTAATGAGTAATCTTTACTCAAAAATCTTTGGCTAAAGTAAGATGAAATGTCTGAATAGGATTTGCAAAAGGCATTTTTGGAATAAAGGTGAAATTATCATAACAATATGTCGAAGGCTTAATTAGACATACTTATTTAAGTTATGAGTTAACATAGTCCATGCTTAAAGCCACTTCAATTTTGAGCACTTAGTTAGCCATGATACTTGATTAGATGCCTCTCTTGACTTTTACATAAGTGATATATCAATTGGTGAATTGATATTGATTCAATAAGATTGAATCTATAGAGTCCTAGTTGGACCAGGACTCTAATTCACTATGTACTTCCATGCTATTTTGGAAACCTATAAGGTCACACAAATAAAAGAAGTTTAAGGAAGATTTATTGAGATTGAATATTCTAATTATTTGAGATATCATTGGAATAACAATGAAGAATAAGAAACAAGCAAATGGGCTTGGGGCCCAATTATAAATGTGAAGTCCAAAAAATAAGGATTTTTTAACACGGGCCTTATTGAGTGAAAATTTTAATTGTTCTTGCATCTATTTTTTATGGGCTTTTAAAATGTTTAAAAGGCCATAAATTAGAGTAATTGTTAATCCAAAATGGGGCCCAGTAGTGCCACATAGGATTACTAGAAGTGAGGCTAAAGTGGATTGCATATAAGCCTAATTAAAAGGCTTATGCGCATAAGACTGAATAAGGCCTAATGTGTGGGTCAAATCTAGTTTGACTTTAGGTGATTTTGAGTGTTAAAAGCTAATCTAAAAAGGTTTATTTAAATTACAAATCAACCTTATAGCTACAGCCACCATATGCACATTTTATATAGTAGATATTGCCGTATAGAATAATTGAAAACAAATAAATTTCTTCTTCTTTCTTCATCCACTTGAAAATCCTACTAGCACTTGGATTTTCAAGTTGGTCTCTTCTAAGAACTTCTTGTGTGAATTGCCTTAGAGGTGTTCCAAACTGAGCATCATTATGGTTTGTGACAACTTAGTGAGAAGAGCAAAATAAAAAGAAAGTTGCATATAGGAATCATGTAGATAATTTACAATAAATTCTTATTTTATGGTTTCCTCTAATATAAACTTTTATTTTTTAAATTTTTTTTATGTTCCAACCTTTGCAAGGGTTCTATGGATATTTTATTCTGTTGTGCATAAGTCCATGGAAACTAAAAGAAAGGCCAAGATTAGTTGTTCTTTTCTATCCAATGGTTGTGGTTTGATCTTCCTACTAAATAAAAATCCCATGGCTAAAATTTAATTAATACTATACCCTTAAATATCTTATAATATCCCTTTAAAATTCTCTAAATTTCCATATTTCATAATACCATTATTTTTAACATTTAATTTTTATTAATTTTTCTTAACTTTTAAAATTTCAAATTCCAACTTTAATTGACTCCTTCAATTATTTCGGTATTAGCTTATTTGACTTCTATTTTAATTCAAGAAAAAATGCTAAATTTTAACTTTAGCCCTTTACTAGATTAATATTCATTTTAGACTATCATAAAAAGCTTATTTTTAACCTATTAAATGACCTTATTTTCACTTGAAATTTTGCTCATAATTATTTTACAATTAATATTATCCCCAAGTTAGATTAGTATAGCTTAGGTATTAAGAAACACTAGTTATATCCTAGGAATTACTATTTATATCTAAAAAATTTTCAAGTGTTACAGTTCTTCTCATCTTAATAAAATTTGATCCTTGAAATCATATCTTGATCAAATAAGTATGGATGTTGCTATTTGAGCTTCAGTTTTTCCAAGTAGCTTTTTTCCTATTATGATGATTTCATAGTACCTTCACCAATGGTATAATCTTATCTCTCAATTATTTCACCTTACGTGTTAGAATTTTCACCAGTTCTCTTTCATGTTAAATTAGGTTAGATCTCAAATGTCCTTAATAATTTAAACATGAGATGAATTTGATCTATATCTTTGTAGCATCGACACATGGAAGGCATCATGTATCTATTGTAATTTTGATGGTAAAGCCAATTTAGAGATAACTAGTCCCACACATTTAGTTATCTCATATAGACTAATAAACGTAATGCTTAACTTACCATTCTTCAAAAAATAGATTACCTTTTTCCATGGAGACACTTTGAGAAAACTTTGTCACCAACTTGATGTTCAATGTCTTTTTGCTTTAAGTCAACATGCAACTTTTGTTTATCAAATGCAACTTTTAACATGTCTCAAATAATTATCACTTTTTCCTTAGAATGTATTGTCAAATTTGGTCCTATGAGCTTATTTTCACTTAACTCACTCCAACAAAGATGAGTTATACACCTCATTACATAAAATTCTTCATTAGGCACTATGACTAAGCTTGACTGATAACTATTATTATATGCAAACTTAACTAAGAAGAGGCATCGACCGCAACTCTTTTTATACTTAATAGAAAAACTCCTTGTCATATTTTTTGGTGACTTAATATAACATGTTCTATTAGAAAAATCCTAATTATCAAGTCTTAACAACAATACAAGCTTATAAGTTACTATAATAAATAGTTCAGATTGACTATTCATTTGTGCATGAAATGCTGTAAAGTAGAGAAGTTGATTACTAAGGCTACTATGCAACTTCCAAAATCTTGAAGTCAATCTCGGGTTTTGATATAACATGATTGATAATGGCACTCCATAAAACCTCACTATTTAATCGATGTACACTTTTGCAAGCTTCTCAAAGGAGTAATCCATTCTCATTTATATAAAGTGAGTAGTTCTTGTCAACCTATCCATGATCACCTATACTACATCACACTTTTGTCTAGTTATTACCAATTTAAGGATAAAATCCATGGTAATTTTCTCCCATTTCTATTTTGTTATGGGTATTAGATAAAGTGATATAGAAGGAACTTAATGCTTTGCCTTCATCTATTGACAAGTGAGGCATTTTCCTACATACTCTATCTTATCTCTTTTAATTCCATGCCACCAATAATATGACTTTAGATCTAGATACATATTATCACTACCAAGATGTATGGACTAAGGTGTATTATGTGCTTTAAATAGAATTAGCTTTTTTACTTCATCTATATCAAGTACACATAATTGATTTGGATAGTACAAACATTCATCACCCTATATCTCAAACTCTAAGGACTTCCTTTCTTGAATGGCTTTCATAATATCTATAAGCTTGCTGTTATTCTTTTTAGCATCCTTGACTTGCTGTAATAAGTTTGGCTTAACTTGTAGTTTAGCCGAAGAAGTTCCACCATCTATAAATCTTAATAAAACATTCATAACTATTATGGCTAACATGAACCTTTAACTCAAAGCATCCATTCATACATTGGCCTTGCTAGGATTGTAATCTATATAACAATCATAATCTTTTATTAGTTTCATCCATCTTGTAACATCCCAAAAATCCTGACTTTTATGAATAGTACTTCCCAGGATGAATAGTGTTTCCCAAAACTCGAATAACACTAATTTAACCAATGGAAAGTATTAATCATGAAAGAATTTTGGGCAAAATTTAGACTCAATTTGAAGTTATTAAGGTGGCTAAAGCACAAAAGAAGATTTCATGGCAGTGTCCTATAGATAGTGCCATAGAGAAAGTTAAACTGGAAAATAATTAAATTTTTGATCAAAATAATTTAAGATCAATACAACCTAATACTTAAATATTCCAAATAGTCTATTGGCATTAGATTTGAAATTTCTAAATCTTAAGAGGTATTTTTACCAAAAATCAGGCTAAGTTGTTAAGTTATGTTTTTGTTGATTTTCTTGATTTTTGAGCTTGGAATTTTAGAGGCCTATGGAATATGAATTTTTTATGATTTTATGGATTTTTTTATTGAGTCATTGAAAAGACACAAAAAAGGGGAAAAATTAAAGAGAAAGGAAGAAATAATATAAATAAATTAATTTCTACAGATATAAAAAGGTCAAGCCAATTTATTTTTAGTTAATGGTTTTACAGTAAGTCTTCATCTTCTCTTCTTCCTATTGAGGTCAATGGCCTCCTGCTCTTATCTCCCCACTTTCATTTCTTCTCCTCCCTTAAATTAGTCCCTCAAATCACAAATCAAAGCCATTGATCCAACCTTCAAGACCTCTAACCATAGTTTCTAGCTTGAGATTCAAAGAAAAATAAAGGATTTTGTGATTTTGATATTTTGCTAAATAGCAACCACTTTTTGATCAGGTAAGGATTTTTTATTTTTGGCATTTTTCCTATATTCTACGGGTGCCCAAAATCATTTATATGTGGTCATATTGATATTTGGATCAGTATTTGATTTATTACAATTTTTCTAAGTTGAGCCTATTTGTATTCATAGATGAAACTGTGAACTGAGCTTTGAATGGAAAAGAGGAGGCATGAGTGAGTTTCAAACAAGTCTTTCAATTTATTTTGGTATGTGTATTCATCTCAGTTTATAATTTTAAAGCATGTAAGCATCTAATGCTTAATGGTGCATTATGTGATGTTAATGTTTATTATAATTATTAATAATTGGTAACATTATGTATGGATTTATGAGATTTAATGTATATTGGCATGTTATTATTATGAATAATATGCTTGGGGTTCAAATATTTAAAGGCAGAAATTCATGATGGAGGTTGTGTAAGAATTTTGTGTATTTTAACATGTGTTATGGCTAATTGAGGC
Organism: Hura crepitans; assembly: GCA_948208565.1. Taxonomy (NCBI): domain Eukaryota; kingdom Viridiplantae; phylum Streptophyta; class Magnoliopsida; order Malpighiales; family Euphorbiaceae; genus Hura; species Hura crepitans. The sequence goes on along the minus strand of CANXYI010813171.1, from coordinate 10,739 downwards.
TAATGTAGTCTTGTTGATGGATTTATGAGGTGGAAGTAGTAAATTGTTATGTGATATTCTGATTCATAAAGTATGTTTGTGTGTGCCTATGAGGGAGCCAAAATTCTCTCTTGGTGTCATTATGTGATTATGTTTATTTCATATTATGTTTAAAGCTTGTATTAAGCTAGAATGGATGGATATTCTTAGGCAATAATCATGGTATGAATTGATGGCTTAAGTGAATCAAATATGTTTCAAATGGTATTTTATGTCGGTTGGATTGCAAGTCATATCATGTGCACATGCTATAATTTCATTTGCATGCTAGGTTTAGGCCGAAATGGTCATTTGAGTCATGTTAGTGCTTTAAGCACCTATTATGCCTTATAGATCTATATATGACAAATTTATGATGAGATTATATTATGACACATAATAAGGCTATATACATGTGGCCACGTAGATTAAAAGATTTTTTTTTCTTATCATTGTAAAGAGGTTGTTAATAATTTGAAATGGTGAGATCAATAAGTTTAATAAATGCCCCATACGATTAGACAACCTAGATTAGATAGGTTGATCAATTAACTAGTGAGTTTAGGCAGTTGCTAGTGTACCTCCGAGTGCGATGTGTGACACCCATAATTTTTTGATGTTATAAATGGTATCACCTAAACAATGAATGGCCCTTTTGGGAACTCGGGGTGAACTAATGATATAGAATGGAAGTATTAATTATTACATAATTATGAGTGAAATATGGGACCAAATTGAACTCATTTAAGGGGTTAAAAATGCAAGTAAAGTTTGCTCGCCAGTATCTTATGAATAGTGACTCAATTAAAGCTGAATAATCAATTATTTTAAAAGAGCTCAAAAAATTCTAAAAATAGTATGACTTGATGGTAAAAAATTCTAACTAAGATAATAGAATTGGTTTTGGAATTTTTTGAGGTTAGGAAGTAAATTAATGGAATTAATTTATGACATTTTTACCTAAAAAAATAGTTTTTCTCATAATTTAATTCTAAAATTTAGGGGATATTTAAAATACTAATTATGATGAATTTTAGATCAATTATATAAATTAATTGAGATTTATAGCATAAATTATGAATTTTTAAAGAGAAATCCACCTAGATTTAATCACAACTATCCATTTTGCCAAGTGTCCTTCATCTAACCCTTTATTCCTTACATAAGGATGGACACTAGCCTTTTTGAATTAGTTTTATCCTTCCTCCTTTCCCCCTTACCCAATGCCACTCCCCTTCTATGAAACCTAGAATATTTTCTTCCTTTTAACCACTTAAACACCATAATTCCTACACCTAAATAAATCAAAATTTTGTCCATAATCTACTTATTCTTATTCTAATGGAAGAAAGCCTTGAAAAGGCCTAAAGAGAGAGAATTTCTACAAGAGTGAATAGTAACCGAGGTGAGACATAAGAGTTATTTTTATTGCTTATTATTTTTCTAGGATAGAATTTTAGTTACATAATGTATGTGTGAGCTTATAATTCAATTTGGATAAGTATAGAATTTTGAATTTTCTTTGATAGAAAATGTGTATGTTTATAGAGAAAGAAAGAGAGGTGGTGGAAAAAAAAGGGAGACAAGGCTTGAGGAAGGATTTAGAGTTGTTTTGGGAAGTATAGTAAGTGAATTTAATGGTTTATACATTTGATTTTATAAATTAGGTGAAATTGGCATATGTGTATGTGCATAGAATATGTATGTTTACATGTAATGTCATATGAATGCATGAATAATTGGTCAAAATGACATGTAAATAATATTTGATTACTAAATGAAGTGATGAGTTAAGAAAAAATATGTTAGATGGTTAAGAACCCTAAGTGGCCGAAACCTACATCTAAGGAAATTTAATTAATTTGGTTATTATGTAATAATAATGTGTGTAAAATTATGGTTAACTAATTAATGTAGTATATTCTAAATACTTAAAAAAAGAAAATATGGACTTGGGATAGATTGAGTTGGATAGGCCAAATGAAGTAACATGATGATTTTATGACTTAAGCTAAATTGTTAGTATGTATAAAAATATGATTTATGTAAATTATGAGATATTAAATTCTATAAAGGAAAAATGTGAGCTTTTAAATTTAATGTCTTGAATAAGCAAATGATTAATAGAGAAAAAGGGAATTTAGTAAGGATCATTTGTGGCATGACATGAGAAGAATAACTAATGTGGTCTTATATGAGAAATTAGTGAAGAAAACATGTACGTAATGACATAAAGAGAAATGAACTAAAATTTAAAAAGTGATGATGAAAAAAAAGAGGAAATGGTGAGATGGTGCCACTTGAGCCTAGTGAATGTAAAATATACATTTAATTAGTAATAAAAAATTGTATAAAGCTGAAATTGAGGCCTATATTATTTAGACACCTATTGGATTGGTTGACTGGTTAATTACAGAGTAATAGTTGCTACGACTCTTCGGTGTCATGGCATATTTGTCCACAAGGGTGACTATACTTTACTATTAATATTCTTATGATGTTGTATGAGTGCAACTAGCTTGAGGACTATAAGACCTATTACACACTTAAGAGATGAAATGTAGCATTGGGTGCAGTCGTCATAGTCTAGAATGAGGACCCTTGCATAATATTTAAGATAAGTGTAGCTGTTGAGGTTTTAAGATAGAACCCTCTGCACAAATTAAGACTTATGATAGGTGTAACCATTAAGGTCTAAAATGTGGGCCCCTATATAATTTTAGATCCTATTATCTAGTGTTTAGAGTATAGTCTTTTGAATATAGGCCATTTAATTTCATAATAAACATGATTAATTAAATGATATGAAATTAAAGGAAAATGAGGAACATAAGTAAGAAGAACTACTATGCTATGAATTACATGTAACCTAAACAACATACTGATCACCTAAATTTAATAAAGTTACGACTATGATTGGATGCTTTGTATGTTGCTTGGTGCATTTGATTTAATGCATGAATCATTAAATTCACTACTAACCATATACTTAGCATATCAGTTTTCCTGACACGTAGGTAGTAGATAGTACATGCAGTTCAGCCTCATCAAAGCAGTATAGTAGTTAGCCTATTTTTGGGTATATTTTACACCTTTTAGTTATGTATGCCATAAATTTATAGACGCACTCATGTATAGGAGAAAGACAGTGTTGTAATAATAATAATGATATATATATTACTATAAACTAATGCTGAACATTATATGCATGTTGAGTTATATGTGAACTATTATTGATTGATGGTGATGGTGTCTGTGGTGGATTAGAAGAACCTTATGTGTGTGAGACTGTGAATGAAAAAGAGTATAAAAGTATCTCTTTTATAGTTTAAAATTTTTGGATTTTTACCCGAACAGCCATTAGGTTGTGGGATTTTTGGTAAAATTGACTTAAAAGGAATTTCTTAAAGTTATTGATAATTAAGATAAACATGCCTATGTAAGAACCTATACTACATATAAATATAGTGTAATAAGGATAGGCCACATCAAATTTAGACTGTGAAACTTATAAAAAATAACACTTCTTATCAGGTTAAATGAATGAAAGGTAGGATTAGACCTAGGATGGGTAACCTTCTAGAAAGTGACATCTCTTATCCAGTTTAGATAATAAATTGGATAAGGGGTGTTACACTAGGTGGTATCAGAGCATGTTTAGGTGTTCCTAGGACTAAAGTCTTACATAAGTGTATTAGTGTTAATCTTTAGTTCTAAATTACTATGCTTCTTGAGGTGGATAATTATTTTTTTATAGTGATACAAGATGAGCGAGCATAGGCCACCTCCTAGCAACCAAGTAGTTGAAAGCCACGCACCACCCACCATCTAGGAGCCTACTAGTTTAGAGGCTCTAGTACCCAGTGGTGCTGCCCATCCAACTCTTGCATAGGCACATCCATAACTAGCACTCCTATAGTGGATGGTAAAACTACTCAAACAAGCCACTATTGCAGCTGCTCCACCACTTATGCCTATAACACCTCTACAACCCTAGGCTTTATAGAAAACTTTTTTGGAGAGGATTAAAAAGATGGTAGCGAAAATTTCCTAGGCACCCAGGCATATGATTCTTCATGAGCTGAATATTGGTTAGAGAGGATAATCAAAATCTTGCAATAGTTAAAATGCTTATTGGAGGAGAACTTGATATGTGCCATTTCACTATCATAGGAGGATGCATTCCATTGGTGGGAAATCACATTTGAACATAAGACTATTGAGGAGATAACTTGGGATTTCTTTTTAAAAGAATTTAAGTAGAGGTATATCTCAGAGACTTATATTAAAGAGAGGAGGCAACAGTTCTTAGATCTAAAGCAAGGGAAGTAGACTGTGTCTGAGTATGAAAAGACTTTGCCAAGCTGAGTATGTATGCTAAAGAGTTTCTTCCTACTAAAGAAGAGAGGTGTAAGAGATTTTTGAAAGGCCTCAACATTTTGATATAGACCCAAATAGCCATATCCAAGACTCGAGAGTTTGCTTCTCTAGTTGTAGCTACTTATGACATAGAGGAGTTGCTGAGAGAAAAAAGAGAAACCTACTAGAAAAAGAGGTCTTTCACCCAAGGGCAAGCCAGCTCGGCCCTAGAAGTAGGGAAGAGGTAGAAGGGAGGATAGACATCCCAACCACCATAGAGATAGTGCTAGACATAGAGATTAGGACAAGGCTCCCAATTTAGACTAAGTAGCAACATGCTACTAAGGCCCTTATTTCTACAACTAGGAGTGCCCTATCGAGATGTGATACCTATAGAGGAAGGCATGAAGGGACTTGTTGGAAGACTTGACTTGGCGCATGTTTTGTATGTAGGTCTAGAGACCATTTCCAGAGAGATTACCCTAGAAAACAAGAGGGTAGCACTCAGATGCAAGCATCTTTACCAACACTTATAAGGAGTAAGAGAGAGGCCAAGAGTGAGAGAGTTGGCATAAGTCAGAGGCCCAGATCTAAGGCTTGAGCCTTGGTAAGGCAATATACAATCCAAGCCAGAGAGAACACTGATTCACTTGATGTTATAGTAGGTACATTCTCTTTATTTTACATGAGCATGAGATACAATGTTAAAACTAAAACCAATGGATCTAGATATTATGGTTAGTAACCTAATTAGACAACATGTAACAGCTAATATGCTATATAGAGACAATGCTCTAATGGTTTAAGGATATGTACTTTCTATAGATCTCATTGAACTTCCATTCAATGAGTCCGATATCATCTTAGGGATAGATTAGTTATCCAAACACGAAGTCATGGTAAACTGTAAATGGATGAAATTTTCTTTTAAAACTCTAGATGGGAAAGATGTGATTATGCTTAGTGAAAGAGATGTTTCCATTAATATTGTTTCAGCTACTATAGCTAAATGGTTGATATGAAAGGGATGTGAGGCCTATTTTGCTTATGTTGTTGACAACTAGAGGATTGAATTAAGCCTTGATAAGATACATATGGTGTCAAAATTCCCAGATGTATTCCCTGATGAATTGATAAAGCTAGCACCCTGACGGGAGATTTATTTTTAGATTGAGGTATACCCAGGCACCACACTAATATCCATGGCTCTGTATCACATGGCACCTAGAGAATTGACAGAGTTGAATGTGCAGTTATAAGAGTTGCTAGATAAGGGTTTTATTAGGCTGAGCATTTCTCTTTAGGGAGTACCGGTGTTATTAATGAAAAAGAAAGATGGCTCACTTGGATTATGCATTAACTATAGGCAATTAAATATGGTGACCATTAAGAATAAATATCCTTTGGCCAAAATTAATGATCTTTTTGATCAATTGCAAAGAGATAGTGTATTTTCCAAGATTGAATTGAGATTAGGCTATTATTAATTGGGAATTAAAGAGTTTAACATTCCTAAGACAACTTTTTGGATGAGGTATGGTGATTATAAATTCCTAGAGATGCCGTTTGGGCTTACTAAGGCTCAGTAGTGTTTATAAACCTAATGAACAAAATTTTTGAGCTATACTTGGATCAATTTGTGGTAGTTTTTATTGATGACAATTTGGTGTACTCAAGGACTAAGGAAAAGCATGAACAACACTTGAGGCTAGTATTGCAAACTCTAAAGCATAAATAACTTTATGCTAAGCTAAGTAAATGTGAGTTCTTATTAAATGAGATAGCCTTTTTATGCCATATTACTTCATTAGAGGGTATTAGAGTTTACTTAAGTAAAGTTAAAGTAGTAGTAGAGTGGAAACCTACTAAGAATGTGACTGAGGTTTAAAGTTTCCTAGGTTGGCCGATTATTACAGAAGATTTGTGAAGGGTTTTTCCATAATTGTAGCTTTAGTGAGCTGACTGCTGTGGAAGGATGTGAAGTTTATATGGGATCAGAAATGCCAACTAGTTGAAGACTATGCTGACTGAATCACCTATTCTTACCCAACCTAAATAGGGAAAGGATTTTGTTATCTATAATGATGCTTCTCATAATGGGCTTATATGTGTGCTGATGCAAAGAGAGAAAGTAGTAGCATATGTCTCTTGATAGTTCAAATCCCATGAAAAGAATTATCTTACACATAACTTAGAATTGGTTACCATTATCTTTACTTTGAATGTGTGGAGACATTACCTATATGGTGAAAAATGCTATGTCTATGCAGATTATAAAAGCCTTAAGTACGTCCCTATTTAGAAGGAATTGAACTTAAGGCAACGATGATGGCTAGAGTTGATAAAGGATTACGATTATTTGATTGATAACCACCTAAAAGAGAGTGTGGTAGTAGATGCCTTGAGTAAAAAATTTATAGTAGCCATGAGAATAATGAATGCCAAATTTCACTATGAGAATAATGGAAGTCTTTTAGCTAAACTACAAGTGAAACCTAGCTTAACTTAGTAGGTGAAATAAGCACAAGTGTAAGATAAGTAGCTTATGCAGATTATGAGACAAGTTAAAGAGGGGAAGATTTTAGAATTTCAAACCAAGATGGATGAGTGCATGTATTATCACAATCGGCTGTATGTACTAGATATAGAAACAATCAAACAGCATATTCTACAAGAAGCTCATAAGGCCCTTTATGATATACACTCGGGGGATCATAAAGATGTACCTAGATTTGAAACCCTAATATTGGTGGCTGATAATGAAGAAAGATGTGATTAAACATGTGACCAAGTGCCTAACATGCTATTGAGTAAAGGTATAACTCTAAGTCCCTTCTAGAATGCTTCACCTACTGGTAATTCTTGAATGGAAGTGGGAAGAGGTAATGATGGACTTTGTGATAGGATTTCCTATGACCTAGAATAAATGCGATCCTGTATTAGTGATGTTGATAAATTAACAAGGATAGCCCACTTTATTCCTATGAGGATGGATTATTCCGTGGAGAAGTTAGCCCAGCTATACATTAATGAGATTGTGAGACTCTATAGCGTACCAGTTTCCATTATTTTAGATTGAGACCCAAGATTCACTTAAAGATTTTGGCAGAAGTTACATTCCATTATTTTAGATTGAGACCCAAGATTCACTTAAAGATTTTGGCAGAAGTTACATAAAGCCTTGTGTAGTTAATTAACTTTTAGAATAACATTTCATCCATAGATAGATGGGTAGATAGAATGAGTAATTCAAATACTCAAAGATATGTTATGTAGCTGTGCAATTGAACTTAAAGATATGTTAATAGAGTTTGCCTACAACAATAGCCACCAAGCCAATTTTAGAATGGCGCTATATGAAACTTTATATAGAAGGAAATATAAAACTCCCTTATGCTAGAGTGAGCTGAGTGAAAGTAAACTAATGGGACCTAATTTTATTAAGGATGCTGAAGAAAAGGTAAAAATTATTATAGATTGATTAAAGGCAACTATAGATATAAATCTTAAGTAGAGCTGAAGTAAAAGGATATTGAGTATGAGATCGGGGAAGTGTTACTTAAGGTGTCACCATGGAAAAAGGTGTTTCAATTTGATAAGAAAGGTAAGTTGATCCTTAGGTTTATTAGCCTATATGACATTACAGAATGTGTAGGGCCAATTGCCTACCAATTAGCTTTAGCTCCGGAGTTGCAACATATTCACAATATGTTCCATGTATCAATGTTGAGGTGATATAGATTAGACCCCTCTCATGTGTTAACAGTGGAGGAGATCATAATGCAACTTGACCTCACCTATAAAGATAAACTAATACAAATTCTTGCTCATGAGGTTAAGGAATTGAGGAATAAAATAGTCCTATTAGTGAAGGTTTTAAGGAGGTACCATAAAATTGAGGAGGCCATATGGGAAAGTGAAGAGCAGATGAAAGCCCAATATCCTCACCTATTCAGTCTAGGTTATTTTAAGACAAAATTAGTTTAATAGGGGAAGAATTGTAAGACCTATATTACTTTAATGTTATAAATGGTATCACTTGAACAATGAATAGTACTTTTGGGGAACCTGGGTTAAACTAATGCCATAGAATGGAAGTATTAACTATAGCATAATTATAGGTGAAATTTAGGACAAAATTGAAGTCTTTTAAGGGGTTAAAAATGCAAGCAAAGTTTGCTTAACGGTGTCACATGAATAGTGACTCAGTTAAAGTTGAATGATAAATTATTTTAAAAGATCTCAAAAAAATATAAAAATAGTATAACTTGATAGTCAAAAATTCTAACTAAGCTAATGGAATTGGTTTTAGAGTTTTCTAAGGTCGAGAAGTAATTTAACAAAATTATTTTAAGATGTTTTTACCCAAAAAATAGTTTTTCTAGTAATTTAATTTTAATTTTTTGGGAGATATTTAAAATATTGATTTTGATGATTTTTAAAGCAATTTGCTAAGTCAATTAAGATTTGTAGCATAAATTATGAACTTTTAAAGAGAAATCCACCTAGATTTAATCTTAGCCATCCATTGCTAAGTGTCCTTTATCTAACCCTCTATTCCTTCCATAAGGATGGACACTAGCCTTTTTAAATTAGTTTTATTCTTCCTCTTTTCCCTCTCAATTGATGCCACTGCCCCTCTATGAACCCTAGAATATTTTCTTCCTTTTAACTAGTTAAACACCATAATTCCTACACCTAAATAAGTCAAAATTTCCTCCACGCTCTACTTATTTGTATTTTAATGGAAGAAAGCCTTGAAAAAGCCTAAAGAGAGAATTTATACTAGAGTGAATAGTGAATAAGGTGAGAAATAAGGGTTGTTTTTATGGCTTATTCTTTTTCTAGGATAGGATTTTAGTTATATAATGTACTTGTGAGCTTAGAATTTAATTTGGATATATATAGAATTTTTATTGAATCTTCTTTGATAGCAAATGTGTATGTTTGTAGAGAAAGAAAGAGAAGTGGTGTAAAGAAAGGGAGACAAAGCTGGAGGAAGGATTTTAAAAGTGTTTCGAGAAGCATAGTAAGTTAATTTAATGGTTTATGCACTTGATTTTGTAAATTTGGTGAAATTAGCAGATGTGTTTGTGTATGGAATATGTATGTTTGCATGTAATGTCATGTGAATGCATGAGCAATGGGTAGAAATGACATTTACATAATATTTGATGCCAAAATGAACTGATAAATGAAGAAAAAATATGGTAGAGGTTAAGAACCCTAAGTGGCTGAAACCTATATCTAAGGAAATTTAATTGATTTGGTTATTATTTAATGATAAAGTGTGTAAAATTATAGGTGTAAAATTATGGGTAACTAATTGATGTAATATATTCAAAATACTTAAAATGAGAAAATATGGACTTGGGATAGATTGAGTAGATGATTAAATGACTTAGACTAAATTTAGTATAAGTCATATAGTTTTTTGGATGTGAGCCATTTAATTTCTTAATAAGCATGATTAAGTAAATGATATGAAATTAAAGGAATATGAGGAAGTTAAGTAAGAAAAACTACTATTCTATGAATTACATGTAACATGAATAGTATACTGATCACTTGAATTTAGTCATGTTATGACTATGATTGAATGCTTTGCATGTTGCATGTGATTTAGTGCATGAATCATTAAATTCACCACTAAGCGTAAGCTTAGTACATTAGTTTTCCTGATGCATAGGTAGTAGATAGTTCGTTTAGTTTAGGCTCACTGGAGCAGCATAGTAGTCAACCAGTTTTAGGTATACTTTACACCTTTTGGTTATATATGTTATAAATACATAAATGCACTTATGTGTAGGAGAAGGACAATTTTGTAATAATAATAATGATATATAGTACTGTAAACTAATGCTAAACTTTATATGCATATTGAGTTATGTTTGAACTGCTATTGAATAATGGTGGTAGAGTCTATGGTAGATCAAAAGGACCATGTTTGTGTGAGAATGTGAATGAAAATAAGTATAAAAATGTCTCTTTTATAGGTTAAAAATTTTGGATTTTTACCTAGATAGCCATTATGCTACTAGATTTTTGGTAAAATGGACTTATAGTGAATTTCTTAAAGTTATTGATAATTAAGATGAACATACCTATTTAGCACCCTGTATCGCATATAAATATAGTGTTATAATGATAGGCCATATCAGATTCAGAATGTGAAACTTATGGAAAATAACTTATTAGATTAAATCAATGAAAGATAGGATTAGACATAGGATGGGTGACCTTCTGGGAAGTGACATCTCTTAACTAGTTTAGATAATAGATTAGACAAGGGGTGTTACATGATAAGGCCTACGGTATTATGTTACAATCTTCGAATCGATGAGACCTTTAGATCCACATTA
>CANXYI010813148.1:0-10955 GCA_948208565.1 Hura crepitans | reverse complement strand
TGTTGCTAGATGTCTGATATGCCAGTAGGTAAAAGTAGAGCATTAGATTCCTTTTAGATTACTGTATCCTATAGCAATACTAGAATGGAAGTGGGAAAAGGTGACAATGGATTTTGTAATGGGATTGCCTATGACTAGAGGCAAATGTGATGCTATGTGGGTGATTGTTGATAGATTGACCAAGACATCACACTTTGTCCCTATCAAAATGGACTATTCACTGGAAAAGTTGGATAAACTGTACATTGATGAGATTATTAGACTTCATAGTGCACCTATGGCAATCATTTTTGATAGAGATCCTCGATTCACTTCTAGATTTTAGAAGAAGTTGCATGAAGCCTTAGGCACTAAATTGACCTGCAGTATAACTTTTCACCCTCAGACAGATGGACAATCAGAAAGGGTGATACAAGTTCTTGAGGACATTTTGCGTAGCTATGCCATTAAATTTAAAGACATCTAGGATCAATATTTGTCTTTACCAAAGCTTGCCCATAATAACAACTATCAGACTAGTTTGGGCATTACCCCATATAACAGAAGGTGTATAACTCCTTTATGCTGGAGTGAGATTAGGGAGAATAAGATATTTCGAGTTTATCTAATTAGAGATACAGAGGAAAAGGTTAAGGTGATTAGAGAAAGATTAAAAGCTGCAGCTGATAGGCAGAAACCCTATATTGATATAAAGCAGAGGGATATTGAGTATGTTGTTGGTGAGAAAGTATTCTTAAAGGTGTCTCTATGGAAAAAGGTCCTCAAATTTGGGAAAAAAGGGAAGTTGAGTCCTAGATTCATTGGACCATATGAAATCACAAAAAGAATAGGACCTTTAGCATACAGGCTAGCCTTGCCATCTGAATTATCATAAATTCATGATGTGTTTCATGTCTCAATGCTGAGGTGACATAGATTGGATCTCTCCCTCATAGTCCTAACAATAGATGTTGAAATATAGTCAGACTTGAGCTACGAAGAAGAACTAATACAAATACTAGCCAAAGAAGCGAAATAGTTGAGAAACAAAGCCATTCCTTTGGTTAAAGTTCTCTAGAGGCATTACAATGTAGAAGAAGCTTTAGGGGAGCTTGAACAACAGATGATGGCTCAGTATCCACACCTATTCACTCTAAGTAATTTTGAGGATGAAATTTCTTAAAAGGGAAAAAATTGTAACGCTCGTAAATCGAGGCTCCGTGAACAATGCCATTGAGCCCAAAAAGTGTTCCCGAAGTGTCGGTCACTTTCTCGAGGCTTGAGGCAGAGGTACTAGTCATGAAACTTCAAGGGGCCATAGAATGATGAAAATGGCTTATTTTAAGGATTTAACAAAACTAATAAATTATTTTAGGCTATAATTTAGTTGGCCATAGGCTCAGATAGAGTTGGGTTGGGAATGACTCGGGATGTGCCTGAACAGATCTACAAATGGCATAACTTAAAGGTAAAAAATTCCATTGAGTCCATTGGTGAAAGAATTTTTGAATTTCGAGGTCATTTGTAAATTTTTTTAATTTTAGGGGTTTGCATGTAAATCGAGGCAGTTAGTTAATTATCTTATCGATGGAATTTGATTGTGAAATTTTACAAGCCTTTAAATGGGACTAATCAAGGATTTTTAAAATAAATGCAATGATTTTTAGAGGTTCACATGATTTTTGATGGATTTTTGAAGGTGAGGTGGCGTGAATGGAAGAAAGGAAAAATTGAGGTGTGATTTGGTTTCTTTCAAGCTTGAAGTGAAGAATTCATCTCTCTTGGTAGTGAGGTAAGTGAATTTAAGGCAGTTGAAGCATGAATGATGAAATTCATATGCGATAAGCTTAGAATTCTTGTATAGAAATGGTGGAAAGTATGGTTAGTGTGTGTGAATTAATGGATTAGGCATGTAATTAGGTTAACTAGATGTAGAATGAATGCTTCGAATGGTAATTTGGTGAAAAGATTGCATGAAAGGGTGAGTCCCCTATTTGGTTAAGAAGAGTGTATGTGGTGTGTGATGTGTATATGGCTTGCTAAGGTAGTTTTGGCATGACATCTAAGGTATTAGATATGAATTATGCTTAAACTATATATGTGGGTAGTAAGAATGGTGAACATGGATGTAAGGTTTCCTTAGGCCAAGATATGCCTTGGTGTGAAGGCTAGTGGTATGGCTTGTGTGCTTGGCATATTGTTTAGAGTTTTACTTGTTAGTGATGACATTGTAGGTGTAAGTGAAGAAAGTGGTGAATAAAGCTTGTTTGTGTGTGTGCTTAGCATGGCCGAGGCATGATCAATGTGTAAATTGGCTTAGTTTGCATGGCAATGGCATTATGTGTGTGTGTGTGTAGGCTTACTTGTGTGATGTTAAAGTGTGTGTATGTGTGCTTGAATGTGATTACAAGCATGTGTATGGCAAATTAGGAATAATGGCTAAGAGTTATGCAAGGTGAAAATGGCATAGAAATGAGGTATGTTTTGGCATGTAAATACATGTGATGCAGCATAACACATTTGGCATGGATATGGTAATGTTTATATGGAATGATTAGTTAAATGTGTATGATTAGTATGGAATGAAATGGATATAATATGGGATACCTTTTAAGGATAGACAAAGATTGAAAAAATGAACTTGAAATTGGCTTGTAATGACATGAAAAACTAACTTGTAAATGGATTAGTTTTGGCATAAAATTAGTACCTTAAAGTGGCCTAACTTGTTATGTTTATGTGACATAGTATGGAAGCCACAATTATGGCAATTTGAAACATATTTTTGAGCTTGGCTTTAGGCCTATGAAAATTCATGATGATGAGTGCAAATGGCACCAAAAAAGGACTTGAAAAAGATTTAAAATGAACTTAAAATGGCCATCACAAAATAGAAAAATAACCTATAATTGTCCTGTTAAAAATGATTTTGGGACCCTGTTTAAAATAACTACTTAGCATATGAATAATTAAGCCAAAATAATGGACTAGACTGGATTTAATATGTCTTTAATTATGCCTTTAGAAATAAGTTAAAATGTCTTATAATTGTCTGGTAGGGCTAAAAATGACCTGTAACTGTCCAGGTCAAAAATTTATTATCTGATAAAAATTATAACTATCTATTTTTCAACTTGGAAAATTATAAAAAGATGATCAGCAAAGAAATAAACTTAAAATAAAGTTAGATGGCCTATTTGTTAGACACCTATTGGATAGGTTGATCGGTCAACTAAGAGATTAGCAACTGCTAGACTGTCTATTTATTAGACTGGGCTAGTGTAGCAGCCGAGGTTAATAATTGAGCCACTACACTTATTTGCAGGGCAGACCACTATATTGCTAGCACTTTTAACTGTATATTAGACTAAGCCAGTGCAGTGGTGAAGGTCCCTAAAGGGGCCACTGCACTAGTCTATTGGGGAGACCCAGATGAATAATTTGGTATGATAAGTTGCCATTGGGAGGTCTACGGACTAATCCCTATGCATAGTTGCTCATTATTTGTGCCCTTTAGGAGGTTTTTATAAACTGGTCCTTATGGCTATATTTGGGTGGTTTAGTGGTCAGGGTCCAAAATGTGGGCCACTGCACATTCTTTAGTTCCCTCTTGATCTAGTGTTTGTAAGTGTTGTCTACCTAATTAGGCCAATGAAATGGACTTAAAATAAAGAAAAATGCAAATTTAGAATAATTAATGATAATGAATGATGAAAAATTTAATAAATAAGCACAATGGTATTTTGGTAATTTTGAAGTAAATATGGCATATCACACACACACTACACTTAGACCATTGTTTTATGCTTGCTTATGTGTGCTAATAGATCTAGCTTGTTTTAAATGATTTAAATTCACCACTGAGTTTTATACTTAGCGTACTTGTGTTGTGGTGCTTAGGTAGCAAAGATAAGTAGACTAGCCTCGGTAATCATGCTATGTTACCATACAAGTGCTAAAGGGTAATTAATAGAGTTATTGTTTTTAGTAGTAGCACTCATATAAATTTTATAGGTATGGGTTAGCACGCTTAGGAGCTGCTAAGTCTATATATTAGACATAGACATGATATATATAAACAGGTGTTTGGTTTGCTTGGGTTGCTTATGGTTTTGATAACTGTGGGCTTAAGGCCTTATGTGTACGTGATTTTGATATCTATTAGATGTGTGTTGATGTTGACTAAGGGACTAGAAGGATCCAGATAGAGGTTAAATGTATTGTTTGATTATAGAAGTGCTTTTAATAGGTGAAAAAAATTTTGGTATGTCACCCGAGTAGCTGTTGTGCTACCTAATTTTCTATAACTTGCAAAGTGTTTGTGAATGGTTTCTTTAAGTCTGTCGATCATATATGAACATGTTTGAGGTTTAGACTGAAAATTTAGGCAATACTTGATAGAGTTCTAGAACACCCCATAAGTGTTAAGGAGTTTAGCTCCAGAGAAATTGTAGGATGGGTGACTTAGCAGGAAGTGCATCACCTGTCAGGTTTCTTTAAGAACCCGGTAGGGGGTGTCACAAGTAGTTTAAGTGTTAATTGTATAGATGAACTTTGGGAAGTCTATATTCATATATATGAGAAGAGATTAAGAATAAGGGACTTGAATTCTTTTAATTTAGTTGATGTTTAGTTTTCGGTAGAAATGAGTTGTCTGTTTCCTCTAAAGTGAAGTTTGCAATGGTGTATCATAAATGTAAAAGTAAAAGGTTATGGTTAGAAGTTCAACCATGTACATATATATCTGTAAGAGAAGCTAAATTAAATAAGAGAATTTTGTAGCCATAGTAAACATAAGCATTGATAAGCACACCTTGTTAATTTTGAGATTCCATAGCACCCTTCTTGAGAACCATTTTAGGCTAAAAATTTCTAGAATAGTGGATTTAAATTATGGGTAAGAGACCAATAGGGAAGGGATTATGACTAGGAGGTCAATGAAAGAAATTGGTAGGCCTTTACAGAGGAGAAGTTCTACTATAAGCAAAAGGCTTTCTATCCTTTTTGTTGACGTCCATAGTTTGCATTAACGATAGTAGTGAAGATGTGATTAATTGTGCATTAAAGTAAAGAAATTCAACCATAGTTTAATAATTAGGCAAGGTGGGTAAGTTGTATTATGTATAGCTAGCTCAATAAGGATATGGCTATCCAAAGAAGAATTATATATAAGTGAGCATGTTAGGTATTAGTTATATAGAGATAAGGTGACGATAGTAGTGTAGTGAAACAACGAGAGGCTATATAAGGGTTTACAACTTAAATAGTAATATTTCTTTAAAGGTTACAAATAGCCTAGACATATATTGGCTCATGAATAAATGTACTTAGAGGTAATATATATGTTTTATAATGGACTGGGTTAATTATAGGTGGATGGTTAGTAAGTGTATCTAGCCGACGAAGTCATAAAAGAAATTTAGGTTGTTATAAGAACTACCTTTTTTAGGATGGGGCTAATTCAAGATAGGTTATAGATAAAGATAGGAAACATGACTAATTCTAATGTATTGTTATAGGGTCCATCATGCATAGGTAGATATGAGTATGAATTTACAATAATGGAATTGAATTGGAATTAAGATAAAGTATTTCCTATGAAACTAGATATGCTTAAGTAGTGAAATTATCATAACAACTAGTTATATATTCAAATAAATCATCAAACATGATAGGGAAACATTGGCAAATGATGGTTCATATTATAAAAAAGTATGATCACCATTTATGATAGGAAATAAGTTCTTCTCAAGGGTATACAGATAAATATATACAGGTATAAATATAAGCCAACTGAGAGAATAAATTATAAATCATAAATTATAGAAGGTTAAAACAAGAGTCGAGTTAGTTAAACTAAATATACAGAAGATGAGGTATATGATTAATGTGTTAGATTGAGATAACTTAAAGGGAGTAAAATGGAGGAATAGCGTGGACACTTAATCACCTTACACAGTGCTAGTAAAAAATATTTGAAACTATAGGTTTTGAAATATTAATTAAATTATAAAAGAGATAATTATCCATCTAAATGCCTAAGATGGATTTAACAAATATGATATTTGCTATATAATTAAACAAAGTGAGCAGGCTTGTTAGTAAACAAGGATAACGAGCAAGCATAGACAATACATGTAAGAATAGATAAAGCAAGAGAGGTTTTTATATTTAAATGGCACAGTCAAATAGGGGAGACTTAATGTATATCAAAATTCATGCAAATATGTTATATGATATTTTTAGGATTGTAGCTTCATTCAAAGATATTTTTATATGCTTAACAAAAGGTACGTACTCCCTAATATCCTAATTGTAATAACTGAATTAATTTCTTGAGATTTCTTAATTACAAGTAGATTTATCTAAAGGATTTTTTAGAATAAAAAATTGACTTACACACTTGTTTATTCCATATTCTCATAACACTTTAGAAATTGCATAGGCCCTTCTGAATATATTTGTACATGTAAGTTGCATGCCTGTATTTAGTTTATGATGCATAGTTAGGCAACATATTAGTTTTTTTTGCACTCATACAATACATGTGTAGTAATATGTTTGCTCACACAAATATCTATGTGATAGCAACATGTTATGTATTAGAGTTAGAGATCATGCTTTACTCTAATTAAGTGATTAATATAGGTATCTCCTTAATAGTTGTAAATGATGTTGTAAATATTATAGTAGTATTAGTTATACATTGTAAAGTTTATTATCAACCAACAAGGAGAAATTAGAACATATCAAGGAACAAAATAGGAGACTTAAAAAGTATATTAAGGGTAAATGATAGAATCAAGTAAATTTAGTCTTAAGAGCTTAAAAATCATTATAGATTAAGACTTTTTGTGATGTGAATAGTTTTATCAGCTTTATAAATAGCATTGCATTGGAGATAATTAGCTAGACAGTTTAATCTAAAAACATAAAAGGATGGAATATCATGCATATTTCTCAACATAGATATAACTTAATAAATTTAATCTAAAGACCTAGAGCCTGAGATAAACCTTGCAGAGTCTAGGTTAGGGAAGCTTTAGCATGCCAGAGAGGGATTTTATGCAGATTTGCAATAGTTATAGCTTAACACCAGTGCTATATTAGGTATTTATCAGTTTATTAGCTTATCAATTATCAGCTTAGCAGTGGTAGGGCAATGGGTGGGCCCATTCTTGTAACTGATTTATCAACTTATTAGTTATCAGCTTAGTAGTGGCAGGGCAATAGGCGAGCCCATCCTTCTTACTAATTTATCAGGTTATCAATTTTATCATCCTGTTTACCCTTCTACAGGATCATTCTGGGAGTGAATTACCAAAGGCTCTATTTATGTTATTTTGCTGAATTTATGAAACATTAATATAAGACAAGAATAAAGTTAATCATGAAATAGGAAATAAGTTGTATTATAATGTTCACATTAGTCCTTAGAGATATGAATACTAGACCTATAAATTATAGTATAATCGAGATGTAATGAATTAGGAGATATGCCATAATAGGGAACATTCATGATAGGATTAACAAAGCATGGCACAAGTATGAAAATAGATGCACATGAATATTACTTCATATATATATATGTATATACATAGCAAGATATATTCACCATAAAGATCAGGATATACCTACGATCAACATAGATAAAATAGAATACCAAGTTGGTTAGGAAAAGAGTCATGGCACTCTTTTCCAAGATTGAAAACTAACACAGTTCTTCTATTTATCATGTAGGTTATAGAAGGTTATTGAGGAAGGCACCCAGCTCAAGTGGTCTTAACAGAATCCTAGTATGTCCTACTATCTTGGAAGACACCTAGAATAGTATTAGTAGGGTACATAATATACATTATGAATATACCATGATTTAGAAAATGCTATAACTTGGTATCTTTATTTATTAGTTATATATATATGATAACTTGTAAGGCTATTATAGAAGTAGTAGTATGCAGTACCTAGTTGGGATAAGGTGTCCCTTGACTAACTCTTCCCTTCTTAGGAAATTGTGTCCTTGAGTCATCATAAGGAGTGATAGACTCAATATTATGATGATGGAATGTATGTGTTACATGCAATATGGTATTGTGATCATTAAATAGGTCTTAAAGTATTACCAGAGGGTATAGAAGTGCTTTTCCATAGGAAACAAAATTTTTGGTAGTCTTCCGAATAGCTGTTATGTTGCTGAATTTTCATTTTTATGTTGTCACTTAGTAAAATAGTTTCCATACAAATGCTTAATTGATAACTAGAATTAGCTAAGCCTATCACTTAAGCCGATTAACTAGTCAAAACCTCCCGAGCTCAGGCATAGATTTATATTGTGACCCCATCCATTAGGTATCTAAATGTCACTTTGGGTGGGGTGTTACAGTCTTAGTTAGACTAAGAGTCTGATTCACAGTGTATTGCTAAGTTGTTCTTGAAACCCATAGGGTCACACACATAATAGGAGTTTCAAGAAGATTTAATGAGATTGAATGTTTTAATGATATGAGATATTATTGGAAGATGAATTAAGAAGAAGAAATAACCAAATAGTCTTTGCACCCACTTGTAAATGAGAAGTCCAAAAAATTAAGGCTTTTGGACTTAAGCCTTGTTGAGACCAAATTTTAATTATTCTTGCATCTAATTTTTTATAGGCTTTTAAAAGGTTTAAAAGGGCTTATATTAGAGTAATTATTAAATCAAAATAAGGCCTAGGAGTGCTACATCGGATTAATGAAAGTGGGCCAAAAGCATATTGCACATAAGGCTATTAGAAGGCTTATACACATAAGACAAAAAAGGGGCTAAATTGGTGCATCCATTTTGATCTAACTTAGGTCAAATTTTAAATGTTAAAATCTAACCTAAAAAGGGTTTATTTAAAGTATAAAAACCCTTATCATAGTAGCCACTATAGAGATACATTCTGCTACAAAATTGTTGCATAGAACAATTGAAAACACACAATTTTCTTCTTCTTCCTTCATCCACTTTTAATTCCTACTAGCACCTAGAATTACAAGTTACTCTCTTCTAAAAAATTCTTGTGTGGATTACCTTGGAGGTGTTCTTGGAAGAGGATCATCGTGGTTTGCAACAACCTGATGAGAAGAGCTCACAGAAGGAATTTGTTGTGATTCTTTATGGTAAATCATGAAATGCTGCTAAATTTAATGTTTAAGATGAATTTTAAGTTATTCGGGTCTATTGTCATTGTTTATTTCTCTCAAATTTTTAATTTTTCCATTATGTATGATAGGAAAAAACTAGCACTTTTTACTTATGTAATAGATGGCCAATTCAATCCCAAACTCATCTTTTTATGTGAACATGGTCCTTACTGAAGTTTGCCTGATAGCTAGATATAGAATTAAGCTCGATGCAACTATGAATGTCTTAGAATTAGCTATTAGTTAGATATTATTTTATCTTTTTCCTCAACAACTTGAAAATTGGATCATAAATTATAGTCAATTTAGCAATAAACCTAATGATGTACTGAAACTTGCCTAGAAAACCTTTTACTTTTTTTTTGGTTCTTGGGGTAGGCATCTCAGTAATCCCTTGGCCTTATCTAGATCCACTTCTATGCCTCATTGACTAATCACATGTCTAAGCAACTTCCCTAAAGTTATCCCAAACACACACTTCTTTAGATTTAGTTGCAAATCATATTTTTGTTAATCCATTTAAAGAACTTTTCTTACATTTCAAAATGACCCTCTCTATTCTAAGAATTGACCACCATGTCATCCATGTACACTTTTACTTCTTTATTGATCAAGTCCTTGAGAATCTTAGTTACATGTACTAGTAAGTTACCCTCTCATTTTTTTTAACATAAATGTCATTACCTTGTAACATAAGTTACCCCACTTTGTGATAAGGGCTTTTTTGACCTTGTCAATAACCTTATTCAAAATCTTATTATACTCATCATGCCTATCCATAAAGCTAAACATGCTAGCATAAACTACACTATCAATTACAACATTGATTTGAGAAAGTGGAAAATCATCCTTTCGATAGGCTTTGTTCAAATCTTGATAGTCTACACACATTTTCATTCTTTTATACTTTTTTAGAATTAAAACCACATTTGCTAACCAAGTAGGCCATTTTACCTTTTCTAAGAACTTTGCCTTAATCTGATTATGCATTTCCTCTTTGATCTTTTTGGCTAATTGTGGCCTCATGCATCTTAGCTTCTATTTTACCACTTTAGCCCCTTTATAGGTTGGAATGGCATGCTATATGACTAATCTATCTATGCCAAGCATATCTTGATAAGCCCATTCAAAAAATCAATTTGTATTTTATTATTAATCTCTTGAATCTTTTTCATTCTTTAATGGTAATGTTAGATGCAACTGAAATATTTCTAGGTTCATTTTCAATGCCAATATTAAAAGGTTTTATTTTAACTAATTCAATGTCAAATATATGGTTATAACTATAATGCAATATGCTATTAGGCATGATATGACATAAGTAAGTAAAACCTATAAACATTTCATTGGCCCTAGAAATAAAGAGGTCATCAACATTTACAAGTTCAGTTACAAAAAGTTTATCATTATTACAAACAAAAACATCATCATGTAAATTAGTAGTAGTGATAGTGGTGTTTTCCTCTTTGGCTTTAATTTTTATCACTTTATTAGCTTCTTTTAATGCCTTCTCAAACTCTTTCTTGACAAACTTATCTTTCTCTTCAATGAGCTTGCTTCCCAAAGTTTCGTCAACTAGATACTTGAGATAAATCTCTTCATTAAAATTCATAATTTTTAGATAGACCATCAGATAATTTACTTTATCTTCCTCATTCTTGATAATAATCATAGCTTCCAATCATAGACATTATTGAAGATATAAAAATATGGCTTCATCAATTCTCCCATCTCAAAGACTTCAACTTCACCATAGTCAGCCCTTTTAGAGTTTCCTTTCATGAAATAATAGTTAAGAGGAGCTTG
>CANXYI010813120.1:0-10765 GCA_948208565.1 Hura crepitans | reverse complement strand
CCAAAATCTAGTGGTCTGTAGGCTCAGATGGACTTCGATCAAGAATGACCGGGGATATGCTTGGACAAACCTGAAAATACCATACCCTGAAGGTCAAAAATTTCCCTTAGACCATTGGTGAAGGAATGTTTAATTTTCAAGGTCATTTGCTATTTTTTCTTAATTTTGAGATTCTCACGTAAACTGAGAAATTGATTAACTATCTTGCTGAAGGAATTTTGACTCAAGATTTTATGAGGCCCTAAATAGGCCTAATCAAGGATTTTTAAAACTAACACAACAATTTTTTGAGTTCCGTGTGAATTTTTAAAATTTCCCAAAATTCTTAAGAAAAATCGAGATTTCGGGTGCTCGGGTGACATGTGTCACCACCCGAGCTACCCTAACCACTATAAAAGGGGGTGCCAAGTGGCCACTACCCCATTTGGCCCATTGACACCTCACCACCCCAAGATTTCTTCTTTCTTCTCCTTTCCTCACCCGACGCCATCACTCCCTTCCTTCCTCTATTTCCATGGCCATTCAAGCTTAATTCATCCCCAAATTGTCACCAAAAATTACTTTGATTAGTTAAGAATTGGTTCTTAAAGGTTTGGAAGGCCATAGGCAAGCATAGAGCTCAAGAAAAATCAAAGAAGTTGTATGTACATAAAGGGTGCTTGGAAAATCAAGTTTGTGTGTAAGTGCACTTTCTCATTTTTCATTTTTTTCCAAGGGGATTTCATCATTCTAAGATGCTTATGTGTTTAGATTTTTATTTAGAGGTCTATAGAATTTTCTATGATTTTTTCTAAGTCATGTATGTGTGTGTAATAGTGAATTAAGCCTACTTTGATATTGTTTCTATGTAAATTGAGTGATTTGTGGGATGATTTGGTGGAAGGAATGGGTGGAAGGGTGTGGTCTCTTTTTAGTCGAGAGGTTATGTGTGTGTGTGTGTAATGTGTTAAGGCATATGTATATGGGGATTATGATGGTCAATAATGTGAATGTTATGGGATTTAATGGTTGGTTTGTGTGTATGGTAAGAATAGGCATGGTTGTGGGTGGTGCCATGAATGGCTAAGAGGTATGCTAGGGTACCTTAGCTTGCAATTTATGTGTATGGCATGGAGTCATGGTGTATGGTATAAGAAATGGTATGTTAGGCATGGAATTAGATGGATACGTGGTGAATTTGATGAAAATATGCATGTATGTGTGAAATCATAACATGGCCGAGACATGTATGTGGCATGTTATGGCATGGTGTACATAGTATATCATGTGTGTAGGCATGAATATATATTAGAATTTTGGTATATGACATGTGTGTGTGGTGAATTATGGAAATGTGCATGTGTGTGACCTTGACTTAGTGGTGGCTGAGAGGTATGTTATGGTTGGCATATATGTATGTGTGGGACATGGTGTATGACATGTAGAAATGGCATGACATGATGAATATAAATTATGTGACATGAGGTTGGCATGAAATGGGCATAAACATGTGAGTAAGCATGGTAAGATAATTGGTTAATATAGGTAAAGAAATGGTGTTCATAGTTGAGTTAAGAAATGGTTTATAAATGGCTTAAAATAGGGATGGTAAAAATGACCTATAATTGAACTTATGATGGCATGAAATTGGGATGCTTTGTGTACTTGGTTTTAAATGATTTTGAGGTCACTTTTAAGGCTATTTGGAATGTATGGAATGAGATAATTTTAGGGGCCACAATGGCATGTGGTAATGGATTAGAGTGGCATGGAAAAATGCCTAGAAAATAGTGGCCATATAACTGTGTACGAAAATGAATAATGACCTATAATTGTCCCATGAAAATGATAAATTGGAACTTGCATTGGAAATGGCCTATAACTTAACATAATTAGACTTAGAATAATGGTATGAAGTGAACTTAAATTGGACTTGAACTGTCCTAGAAATTGACCAAAAATTAGATTAAAAAATAGACCTATAATTGTCTAGTAGGACCAAAATAGACTTGTAACTATCTGGGTCAAAATTCAATTGTTGAAATAAATTCATAACTATTTGTTATTTAACTCTAAATATTATAAAATGATGATAAGTAAGTACATGGACATAAAATAAGGATACATGGCCCATTAGTTAGACACCCACTGGATGGGTTGATCAGTCAACTAGGGATTAGCAGCTGCTAGATATTTGATGATGATTTACTGGATATTGGGAGGTTGATGGACTGATCCTTGTGATCCATTGAAGATATTTGATGATGATATCCTAAATATTGAGAAGTCTATAGACTGATCCCTACTATCCAGTGGACCTACTTGTTGTTGATTATTTGGATGTTAGGAGGTTTATAGACTAATCCCTACTATCCACAGAGTGACTTGCTATTGATTATTGGGATATTGGGAGGTCTATAGACTGATCCTTGCTATCCCCTATCTAATATTGGGAGGTTCATGTGCACTGATCCCTGCTATCAAATTAGGCCGGTGCAGCGGTCGGGGTCAAGAATGTGGGTTACTACACAACTTTCAATTCCCTCTTGGTCTAGTGTTTTTAAGTGTAGTCTATCTAGACGAGCCTATTAAATTAAATTAAAGTAAAGTAAAACATAGACCAAACTTGATGTCAAATCACAAAATGAATAAATTGAATGAAAATACCATAGTGGCATAATTGTAATTAATTGATTTATGAGACTGAGTACTAGAATTAATAACACTTGCATAAATTGATCGCTATGTATTGCATTTATACATTTATAGCCTGTTGCTACATCTAAGTGCCTGTATGTGACATGTTTTTAATACATTAAATTGACCATTGGGATTTATACTCAGTGTACCAGTGTTTTGGTGCGCAGGTTACAAAAGTTAGCAATCTAGCATCAAGGATAGTGTAATGTAGTAGTAGAGGCACTAAGGTTATATAGCTATGTGTTTCTTTATGGTTTAGTAGGCACTCATGTAAATATTGTAGGCTATGGGTTCAACAAGCTTAGAAGTTGCTAGTGTCTGTATATATAAGTGTCTATGTGATATATATAAACATGCTATTTATTTGAAAGTTTAATTTTTGTGGCTTCTGATGATTTTGGGCCTAAGGTCCTTTGTGATATCTTAGTGTATGTTGATAATGGGGTGATGTTACTAAATGGACCAGAAGGGTCCGAAAGGAGACAGATTGATAATAATGATATTAGAAGTGTTTTTACAGGTGAAAAAATTTTCAATGTCACCCAGGTAGCCATTGTGCTGCCTAGATTTTTATAAACATATTGAGGGTCTATTAAATAGTTTTTTAGGTTTGTTATAACTTAAATAAGAATAGTTAAGGGATAGACTAAGGATTTAAGCAATATTTGATCGAATGATAAATAATCTATAAGTGTTAAAGATTGTAGACTTAGGGAAATCTCAAGATAGGTGACCTGATGGGAAATGCATCGCCTATCAGGTTTCTTCAGGAATCTAGTAGAGGTGTCATAACTTATTTTCTTTAATTCTGACATTATTTTACATATGTTTGGGCATATAAGCTTCACTTGCTACCACATCTATGTGTGCTGGATATCCTTCATCGATATCTAATGATGGACAAATAGGTTTGACCATCGTCAGGACTCTAAAATGCCTCATCACTGATGTACCATCATAAGTACTTGAGCTCTTAAGCTTAAGATGATGTAAACAATCCTGCAAGAATGCAAATGCACTTGATTAGCATAACTTAATCATCGTCAATGTTGTTCTTACATACCTTTCTTTCTTTTAGGTTAACTTAGCTTGGTGGGTTTTTCACACTAAGGAGATGGCATATTTTCTTTTGCTTTTTGTGAGAGCTGTCTTTTTAAAGGCTTTTGCTGACTACTCTAGAGGCCTACTCTTGGTTTCTAAAAGAAAGAGTGTTGAACTAGCACATAGGCCTTGAGGCATGCTATATTCCTCAAAGTCCTCTCGACACCATGCTGTTTGGGTGATATATTGATGACTCGGAGTTTGTTCAGGGCATGACTGTAGGTGTGCCTAGGGACACCTTAGTGATGTTGAAAGAGGGGATTACTTTCCATGGGCATCAGCACACTTATTGCCTCGTGTTTCATACACTTTAGGATCTGCTTCTCAGATAAATTGGTTAACCTCCTGTTCATTATTTTTGAGCCAATTTCTGATTATGTGTTGTATTGCAGGTTACTACTACCACTTCTAAAGGTGGATCGATATACTAGAGCTGAGCTACATGTATTATGGTGTGGATGGAGAGTTATCCTCTACTTGCCTTCACATCGAAGACAATTGACCAGTCCCTTTCAAGCCAAAGAACACCACACTAGTATGGTTCTTTTAGTTTTTTTTTTATCACTTGTGTCAGTTTGATTTGGTGTAATGCTTTCCTTTAGAGGGCTCCCATAGAGAGAACTACTCGAGTAGTTAAGGCTTTCAGGTGAGGCATGGTAGATGAGACTCGAGTTCTCACTGTAATTTTTTTTCCTGTACTGGTTAGTTTAAACATGTAAGTGTATGTGCATGCATAACATTTAAAATGCTTTGATCCCTTATTTTTTTGCAGAATGAGTTAACAAAGAGAATTGTTGCTCTTTATGAGACCTAAAGGAAGCTGAGGGCCTTGAAAATTTTTTAGAAGTTGGTGCTTTCTTTGGACGATGAAGACATAAAGAGTGAGAGTGAAGAATGAAGATGATAACAACCCTTCCTTTTATCCTTTTTTATTAATAGGCCATTCATTTTTGTACATACAAATATTTACAATATTTGAATGTATATATACCTTTGTTTGAGCGTATTTTGTATCTTTACATACGAGCACATAAAAATTGATATTCAATGAAAACATCTACAATGAAAATACATTATCTATGAAATTGAACATAACATTTACAACATTCCTCAAAATAAGGAGTTCCTGACCATCCATGTAACTAGGGAGCTGAAGCCCAATGACATTCTTTAACATTTCATCATTGAGATACAAGACGTAGTCTCTCATACCAATTGGTGCAAGCTAGCTAAGCATTATATTTTCAGTGACCCTTTTTAAGTAATCTATTTCAGCATACACAGCTGCATCATGGAAAATGTAAGTAGTCCCCTTAAATAAGCATCTCATTAATGGTCCAGTGTCATTTCAATTAATACCATGATGGATGATTGCCATCAATGGTCTAGCGTCATTCCGATTAATACCATGGTGGGTGATTGCCATCAATGCTCTAGGATAAGTCATGGTATTACACAGTATGGCAAGATGTCTGTAATCTATGGAAAATTGGTTAATGAAAATCCCCCAATTCATCCACCAAGGACTGATGTATTATTTTAATAGCAAGATGTAACTTATTAAAGATTAATAGCTGATAACCCCCTAACACATCCAGCAAGGATCGATGTATTGCTAAGATATCCGTAATTTCTAGAAGATTAATCAGCTGATTCATTTTGTGACAAAATTTTCTACTCCAAAGATATGGTCTACGTGGATGCTTCTCATTATGGTCTATGCAGACATAATGACTATGCCTTTTTGTGGTCTGTGTGGACCATGATGTTAGCTTCAGAAGTGCCGAGGTTTGTGCAAATGTATCCACATGTTGTGGACTCCTTTTCTATGTAGGACTAAGAGTCACACTTCTTAAGGCCTATAAATAGTCATTTTCCTTGCTATACATGCCATATTCATCATGTCTCTCCCTTTTGGTCAACAATTGTCTCGAATATTGGATTCAAAGGCTACTTGGACTTCAATCATCCTTGCCCCATTTTCTGCTATCAAATTCTTAAGAAAAGTAAGGATAGACCATAATTTTTTGAATGTTGTTGTGTATAATTAAGACCCTATCTTCCATGTATTTGTCTTCAATGATCAAGAGATCATCCTTACCTCGGAGGAATTTACTGCCATCATGAATTTCAATATTGCTTCAGATGTTCCTCTAGTTGTCCCATCTTTTGAAGATCTTTACCCCATAAACATTATACTTGCCCTAGCAAATTCTCCTTTAGTGGCTCAGAAGATAATCTCGGGTACAGGTCCACTTTCTTTACAGGCAATTCTTAACTTTGTTGGCCGACTTCCTCCTAATTCTGTGGAATAGGTGAAATGTGTGCTATTATGTATTCTTGGTGACTTGTTGATGGTCACTTTTAAGGATAAGTTTTGTGACTTTAAAGTACTCTAGATTTTGACTGAAAATCATTCAGGCTACAATTCTTTTGGTGTTATTTTGGCTAAAACCATCTAAGGCTTAGATGCTTTGAAGAGAGGCAAGATTGACTTTATAACTGGAAGTCCCCTACTTTTACAGGTTTGCTTAGAGAGCCAATTTGGGTTTTGCCTCTAGCTTTATTATTTATTAACCCTAAATTTTGCCTAGCGTGCTCATGAGGGTTTTTGTATTAGCGGGCTTGCCTAACTTTTGGTTAGGTTATCCTTTTTGGATTTTCTAACCAAACGACCTTTTTTTTTAGTTCTGGTTATAGAAAAAGCTAAAGTTGCTTATACCCCCTCTTGAAAAGCCTTGGATTAAGTATACCTTAAATCATCGTTGTGAAAGAAGACTCAAGAGAAAACTTAACACATGTGAGCAATGGATTGCATGGCTTAGTGATATTACTAAAATTTAATGGACATGTCCCTAGTGAAAGATCCCTTATTTCTCTTTTTCTTGCCATGCTCTGTGCACTCCC
Organism: Hura crepitans; assembly: GCA_948208565.1. Taxonomy (NCBI): domain Eukaryota; kingdom Viridiplantae; phylum Streptophyta; class Magnoliopsida; order Malpighiales; family Euphorbiaceae; genus Hura; species Hura crepitans. The sequence goes on along the minus strand of CANXYI010813120.1, from coordinate 4,078 downwards.
TTAGTTGGGTTGAGGCATGCAACATTTTATATCCCTTCTCGGATTCAACAATAGTTTAGCCTAATGCAATAAGTCCCTTCTAAACCTTTAGGCTTTCAAGGAGGATATTTGACACGACATTTCGTGCATTCCTTTCCCGACTTATGGAGACAACGTATTATGCTAAAAGATGTGCTTGATCACAATACTAGCAATATGAGTATTGATGATAATTATAGAGATTGGATCATTAATACATCAAGAGACAATAAGACACTAGCATTAAAGAGAAAGAGTGAGGAGACAATTTCTACATCTAGAAAGAAAATGTGTATCTAGACTTCTAGAGTTCAATTATTTATATGACATTTCTCGCATAATTGAAGTATGCTCACCAATGATCATGACCAAGTATTTTTGCCATCAATTGCATTTGAAACTATATTGCTTAATCTTGGTAAATGTATTAGTTGCCCTTTGATAATACTACCGCTACCAATCAACCTTGATAGGTTTTCTTGATTAGACATTCTCTCTTAAGTCCTCTAATTTTTGCATGAAGTTCCTGTTTTTAGGTTTTCACCTCATCAGGGTGTCCTAATTTTTGCCTAAGCCACCCCATTTAGGGTTTTTAACTTAGCAAATTTTTTTTAGTAGAAATACTTCTTCAGCTTGTCTAGGTTGATAGGTTTTGAGAATTCATTGGCTTCTAGTTTTGAGATCTTGACACCTCCATGCTTGAGTATCTTTTTCACCATGTATAGACCTTTCTAATTAGGTTTGAACTTCCCTCGAGGGTCTGCTAGTAAAAGTTTAGTGTGTGTTAGAATAAGATCACCTTCTCCAATTAGACTAGGTTTGACCTTTTTATTATAGGCTCTAGCAATTTTCCTTTGGTATAATTGTATGTGATAAAGAGCTTTGAGCCTCCTATCATCAACCAAAATGAGTTGCTCATATCTCACACTTACCCATTTAGCTTCTGGAACTTTTACATCTAAAGCTATCTTTAATGAAGGAACTTCAATTTCAATTGATAACACTGCTTCTATCCCATACACCAATGAGTAAGGTGTAGCATTTGTAAAGGTCCTGACAGTTGTTCTGTAACCCTAAAGTGCAAATGGTAACATCTCTGCCTAATTTTTGTAAGTGGCCATCATTTTCTGCAAAATTTTCTTGACATTTTTATTAGCTGCTTCTACTGCACTGTTGGCCTAAGGTATTTAAGGAGAAGACTTATGGTGCTTAATTTTGTATTTCTATATAAGCTACTTGGTTTCACCTTGATACTACACCACATTATCTGAGATGACCTATTGTGGTAACCCATATCTACAGATGATATTTCTTTCAATAAATTTATCCATCTTTCTTACCCCTAGTATATTAAAAGATTCAGCTTCTACCCATTTAAAAAATAGTCAATTGCTACCACTATATACTTGTGACCTCTTACCGCGGATAGTCTTATTTCCCCAATTATGTCAATACCCCATGTAGAAAGTGGCCATGGAGAAGACAAACTAGTCAATTCAGTTAGTGGTAGATGACTTAGGTTTGCATAAATTTGGCACTTCTGGCATTTCTTGATAAAGTTACAACAATCTTTTTCCATTGTTAACTAGTAGTATCCTAGTCTTAGAATCTTCTTCGCCAAGTTTCTTCCATTCATGTGTGGACCATTATGCCTTCATGCATTTTTGCTAGAATTTTCTAAGCCTTCACCTCATTAAGACATCTTAGCTGGAAACCATCAAAGTGCCTTTTGTATAGCATCCCTTAAAAGGAAATGAATTGAGTAGATAATTTTTGTAGGACCTTTTTATCCTTTTTAGTTGCGTGTTTTGGGTATCTTCCAGTTTCCAAGTATGTTTGGATGTCATGGTACCAAGGCAAGGTATTGTTAGCTTCCTCTACTGCAGCGCTTATTACACTAGTGTAGGTTGGGAACCTTAATTTGCTGAAGTACATGGGTCTTGGCAGGTCCTTTTTGGTGAGATCAAATACTGACATCAAAGTGGCTAAAGCACTACTACTTGGTTTCATTCTCGAGGAATATGATAAAAAGTAAAATGATTAAATGGCTTAGATAAGTTTGTGATTATCTTGACATATCTGCTTAAATTCTCATCCTTAACTTCCTATTCACTTTTTACTTGTTGTATTATTAGCATAGAATCTCCATACATGTCTACTATTTTTGCCCCTAGCTGGAACAAATTTTCAAGGCCATAGGTGTATGATTCATATTCCGTAACATTGTTGGTGGCCTGCAATTCCAATTTTCTAGCAAGGAATATTTGTTCACCTTTTGGATTAAAGATCAGCACTCTAGCACATGCTCATCTCTGATTTACCACCCATCAAAGAATACTTTCCATCCTTCTTGAGATATTCCCCCTAAGTATTCATCTAAAAACTCGAATTCTTCCTCTTTACCCTCAATTGGTTGTTGGGCTAGAAAATCTGCCACTGCTTGGCCTTTGATTGTTTTCTTGGTCACATAGGAGATGTCAAATTCCTATAATAATAAAATCCATCTACCTATTTTACCTATTAAGGAAGGTGCAGTTTGTAGATACCTCAGAGGATCATGCTTGGCTACTGCCTCTACCTTGTATGATTGAAAGTAGTGACATAGCTTTTTAGATACCTAAATTACTCCTAAGCATATCTTTTCGACTTTTGCATACCTTTGTTCATATGGAAGCAATTTCTTACTCAAATAATATAGTATGGAAGCAATTTCTTACTCAAATAATACACTATGTATTCTACTCTAGCTTCATCTACTTGTGCAATGAGAGCCCCGATGGAGGTTTCTTCTATTGTACGGTATAAGATTAAGGATTTTCCTAGTTTAGGTGGTTTTAGTACAAGAGGCTTTGTTAAGTATTGCTTAATGGCTTCAAAGGCTTTTTGGCAATTCTCATTCCATTCTTTTGGTTCTCCCTTGTATAGTAGCTTGAATATAGGCTCACAAACATATTTGAGTTTGGCTATGAACCAGCCGATGTACTGCAATTTGCTTAGGAATCTTCTAATCTCTTTTTCTATTTGAGGGACATGCATCTCCATGATTGCTTTCACCTTATCTAGATCTATTTCAATTTCGTTCTTATTAACCACGAATCCCAATAGCTTACAAGACATGACTCTGAATATGCATTTCTTAGGGTTAGTCTCATGTTGAATTGGTCTAGCCTTTAAAAGAACTTTTTTAGTGCTTCAAAATGTCCTTCTCTTTCTGTAGACTTTACCATCATGTCATCCACGTACACTTTTACCTTCTTATGCATCATGTCATGAAAGAGTTTGGTAGCCATCCGTTGGTATGTTGCACCTAAATTCTTTAACCCAAAAGGCATTACCTTATAGAAATACTATTCTGTTATGAAGGCTATTTTGCACTTGTCTATCACTTTCAGAAGGATCTAGTTATACCCTAAGAATCCATCAACAAAGGAATACATGGCTACACTATTTACTAATACATTTATGTGTGGTAAAGGACAATCATCTTTAGGGCATGCTTTGTTTAGGTCTTAATAATCCACACACATTTTAATCCTTCTGTCCTTTTTTGGCATATGAACAATGTTGGCTAGCCAAGTAGAAAAGACTATCTCCTCGATGAACTTGGCCTCGATTAACTTAACAACCTCTTTTTTAACCTTTTTAGCCCATTCTGATCTCATTATTCTAAGCTTTTAGTGGACTAGAGTTTCGTGATCATAGGTTGGGATAGCGTGCTCAGCTATATCTCGATTGATCCTAGACATGTCTTTATAATTCTAAGCAAAGATCTTTTCATATTTTTTAAGTAATCTTTCAAAATTTTCCCTTTCTTCGGTAGTAGTATCATAGGCGATTAATATATTTTTAGGATGTTCATTTGTACTAAGATTAAATAGGTTAGTTTTAATGCAATTAATGTCAAAGATGCTTATGTAATGATTATTTGGATGCATGTTACCATTAGGAAAAATATCACACAAATAAGCAAACACTTTGTTCTTTTTATTGGAAAGGAAATTGTTCACCTCAAAGAGGTCAGACAGATACATTTGATCAAGAAATAAATCACTATATAAAT
>CANXYI010813116.1:0-18942 GCA_948208565.1 Hura crepitans | reverse complement strand
AACCAGTGGCTAATATTCCATATTATTTGTCTTTACAACCATTAATCATGACTTTTGTTATTTTAGATATTCATAACAGAAACATTGTTCTTATTTTCATATCTACTAGTATATGCTTTAAACTATTCATTCAGTGTTATGCTAGTCTCCCATACTGCCAACTCATTTTTCACTTCTTTTGTTACCATTGTTCAATTCTCCTTTATTTTTATTTCTGTATTTTATCTGAGAATATCTTTTTTTTCTTTTATTCCATACTATCTCTTTCTTTATCTATAATATAACAACTCATTTTTTCTAGGTCAGATATTTTATGATGTACTCTTACAATCTTGCTAGTACCTTGTTATTTGTAATACTCAAGCTCAATCTCAGTGTATTATCATGATACTCTATGTAACCATTATATCATAGGAATATAATTAATACCTTATCAATATATCTTCACTTTTATGCCTAAATTCCACCAAATTATCATTTGTTTATTTTATTCAAATTTGTCTAGTCATGACTCATGTGATAACAATATTTGGATCCTATCATATAATTTTGTTCTTCAGCATTTCTAAAAGTGCAGCTCTATTTCTAGCTTTATTTTCAATTTAATCCACTTATTATTTTTCTCTTTTACTAGTCATCTATTTAAATATTTCTATGTTGATAGGAGGAAGTTATCAACCCATTTCATTTGATCATTTTTATGAGACAGTTACGAGTCACTTTTATTTTCCTAGATAGCTACAGGTCTTTTTACTCAACTGTTACTATTCATTTGGTAATTTCTTCCACTATTCATTTGGTCTTTTTTTTTTCATTCCTTCTTTACCTCATACCATTATACCTTAAGGTATTCCACCATCAAACATTAATTTAATATTATCATATATAATCCTCATCTCTAACATAATTTCTTAAATAACACATATCAATTAAATTCTCAAGTCTACTTATTTTATACCATATCTTTACATTTCAATCTCATATTCCATTATCATTATATCACGCCTTATCACATTTTAACCCATAACCATACACATATCCCCACATTCATGTCACTACCATATCGTACCTCACATTACCATCCTAATATCCCATGCAATCATTCCATTGACCTATGAACATGCCATGACATATATGACATACATTCGGACATACATACATCACATACTTGCACATGCTTTTCACATCTAAACCACATCCACATCATCTTATATCTTCTAATTACACATCTTAGCATGTATAACACATCCAAATCACCATACACACATACACAAGTACAACTTCCATACACACACATATAACCCCGATCCTACATTTCTTAAACATACAAAGCATGTTTCAATTAAATTTACTTATAGTGGGCTCCCAATCATGTCGAAACCATTCCAAAACCATCAATTCCATCTTCCTCCACCATTTCCCAAAATGGCATAATATGGGTTTGCCTTTGATAATTCTTACAAAATTCCATAAAACTCTAAATTGATATCTCTCTTCATATATGACATCTACACTTCAAATACTCTCTAAGAAAAATAATAAACCTTAGAAGAAATCACTTACCCACCATAAAAGTTACTATTCACTCCATCCTTATAACTTTAATTCTAGGCCACCTTTTTAAGTTTTGTAACTTAGAGAATGCTCAAGGGATCATAAACGCTAAAATCCACATAATTTTCTTAAATTTTTATGGTGTATGGAGAGAGAAAATGAAGCAAAAATAAGGGAAAAGCCATGGCAATGCCATCCACTTTTCTTGGTCCAAAGGAGGGGTGGTTTTCTTTTTCATTCCATACACATGCACACATATACACTTAGATGTATTAGCAAGATGTATGGCTTGTTGATCGGACGGCCCAAATTAATCCTTTTTTGTTTTAAAAATTGAAAATTCCAAATAATTTATCTAGACCTCTAAAAATTATGATTTTAGTTCTAAAAATTCTTGATTATATCCATTAAAGGTCCCATAAAATTTCAAGTCAAAACACCTCCGAGAGCTAGGGTTACTATTCACCTGCATAATTCAAAATTTTTAAATAAATATCAATAGACCTCAGAATATTAAAATTCTTTCTCCAATGGACTCATTGGAATTTTTGAGCTGCAAGCTATGATATTTTTTAGTCTATCCGAGCACTTCCCAGAGCTATCTCAGCACAACCTCAACTAAAGTCACTATTCCCTAATTCTCAGCCTGAAAAGATTTATTGGTCCTACTAAAATTTTTAATTGAATCATTTTCATCATTTTTTGATCAGTCAAAGTTTGGTTGACCAGTACCCCTTTTTACTACTATGTGATCCTTCAGTGTCCTAAATGACACTATACCAAGCTCGAGAGTACTATTCATAAAATGATGATATTTCGGGCATTACAATTGGGATATAAAGAGGAAAGTTTGGTGACCATTTGGGTAAAGAGGGAAAAAGTCAAATTTTCCAATAAAAGCCAACTTGACTTTTTAGTTAAGGGTGAATAGTGCAAAAATTTGCTTCTTCTCCCAAATAATAGAGTTTTCTCTTCCTCCTATTTCATCATTTTCTTCTCATTCCTCCTCCAATTAAGCTCTAATTTCTCAGTTCCAAACCCTCAATCAACCCCTTTATAGTCCATAAAACCCATTAAAGCAAGAAAACAAGGAAATAATTATAGATTTGTAAGGAAGATCAAATGGGTGAATAGTAACCCATTTTTAAGAAGGAAAGATTTCTTGAATCTAATAATTTCTAGTGTTCTATGAGTGCCCAAGAACACATTTATCAAGTTAGATTCAAATTTGGATGCCTCTATGATTTATTATGAATTTTTGAAAGTTATGGAGTGAATAGTAACCATGTTTTGATAAATGGTTTTTTTTTATGGAGTTTTAAAAATTTTGGGGTGTCTTTAGGGTGCCAATAAAAGTTTTATAAGGTTAATTCAATGATTGGTGTCATATTATAATTGTTGTGAATTTTTTTTATTATGGTTGAGGTTTATGCTTAAAGAGGAAAGGGAAATAATCAAAGGGAATTAAAGGCTTGAAGAGGCTATTAGGGAGTATTTGAGCTTAATAAGTTAAGTGTATCCCTTATAGTATGTGTCCTTATGATTTTGAGTTAGAAAATACATGTGTTTAATGTATAAAATGTGTATGTATGTTACTTGTAAAGTATTGACATTATAATTTTTAATGCAATGTTGACATATTAGGAATGTATATGAGCATGTAATGAAATGTGGTGATGATCAATTAATAATTTGAGTTGCCTTTAGTATAGTAGCCAGATGGTTATCTTGTGTAACTCAATGATGTTATGATCACTTATGTGATGCAAGTTCTATAAAAGCATGGTCTAATGTTAATGAAGATGATCGAAAAAATTTATGTTAAAATTGTATATGCCCTAATATAATATGTAAATGTGTATGCTTATGTGTAGATGCCTTACATTTTAGGCCTATGACGATAATCATAAACAGGCTTAAGCAACAAGGTAGACAACCTAAAATTTCAATCCATATAGACTAATGTGATATAAGTCTGCCCAGACTTGATAACCATGAGGTTTGTACCAATTCACTAAGATCCAATCTAGCCCATGGCCTATAGTTCATCGAGATAAACCAAAGCCCACATCCACATAGACTAACACAGACTTAGCCCAAATCCCATGAACTAGCGAAGTGAACCTATAACCTAGGTTCGTATGAACTTGTCTTTGAAAAGCATCTAGAAGTGTAAACTTCCTATTTGGACTTTATTTGCTAATCCCTATAGGACTCTACCTCTTTTAGATGGGAGAGCCCTCAACCAAGCCTATAAATACACTTTCACTGGTGAAAATAAGGGGAGGCAATTAGAGAGAGCTCTATACCTACTATTTTGAGAGTCTAGACATTAACTCCAATGTAAAGATTGCACTATTAGACCTTAGCCTACACTAAAAGAATAACAGTTCTTTCTAAAACCCTACCTTTGCATTGTTGCTTGAAGCTTATTTACAAGGTAAGATCTAAGGCTTCTATTATACATCATTGGTATTCATTTATGTTTCCTATTTCTATAAACCAATGATCCCATCTGATTAATCTTATGTAAGGTGGTTCTATGTAATCCCCACATCGATTATAGGAGTAAGTTAATGTTCTATACTATTTTTATTGAATTTAATTATTTATTAAAATGATATAGTTGTTATGGGATTGACACCTAAATCACATAGACTTATCTTGATACATGATGAGGTCTGCACTAACTTCATATTTGAATCTATGCATGATGTGAAGTCTGCATAGACTATTGTTCGATAATAGTATCATGTTGCCATGTATACTATATTTTAATGTATTCTGTTTGCCATGCTACCATGCCTTTATCATTTTGAATGATTGTTCCATTCCATAGCATGCATACTATTGATGTTATGGAATTAACGTGTAGTCCACAAGGACTCCCTTTCATGAGGAGCATAGTCTGCATGGATGTATATGTTCTATGCATGTGCATTTTATCTTTCAATTGTAACACCTATAAAACCTATGTAATACCTATAAACCTTAGGTTCTAGAACAATATAGCCCGAGGAATGAATAGTGCCCTTGGGGTAAGTAGGTCCCACTAAGGTAGACAAAGAGGAACTTTAGCCCTAGACTTGTGATGGATAAAAAAATTGATGAAATTGAAATAATTAAAACTTTTAACAAAACAAATAAATCATTTCTCACTGATATCTAGTGAATAGTGACTTTAGTTGGCATTGTGCTAGGACAAGCATAGGATGTGCCTTGATGGGCCTAAAAATAGCATATCCTAAATGTCAAAAATTCCAAAGAATCCACTGGTGAAGGAATTATAATTTTTAAGGTCATTTGATATTTAATCAAAATTTCTTAATTACACGAGTGAATAGCTAACGTAATTCCCCTTGGAATTTGGACCTGAGATTTTAGGAGTCCCTTAATGGGGTAATTCATCAATTTTTTTGCATTGAAAGCATAATTTTTGGAGACTCCTATGAATTATTTTACATTTTTAAAGTTAAAATGTACATAAGATTAATCTAGGCTATCTAATTGCCACGTGGCACAATCGGGACCATTCACTATCATAATATAAAAGGATAATTAGATGTTGAGAAGTCTAAAATAGTCAAATGAGCTCATCTTTCTCCACCAAATCATAAAAAACTATCCTCTATGGTTCTTTTCTGTGACACCCTTTACCCAGTCTGTTCGCTGGTCGGTCATCGAACCTAACTAAGGTGTACACGTATATCGAGATATCTAAACTCATTTTAGTTCCTTTATCTCATTAAAATATTCTTTGTCAAAATCTTTATTTGTGAAAATATGGGTTTTCAAAAACCATTTTCATAATAGTGTTATACATTCAAAATAAGGAATCCTCATGCCAAAAATTCTAACAGCATAATAGCTGTATTAGGCATTATCTGTAACACCTATAAGTTGAGGCTCAATGAATAATACCACTGAGGCCAGAGAGTGTTCTTGAAGTGCCAAGTCACTTTCACAAGGCTTGAGGTAGGGATACTGGTCATAAAACTTTGAGGGACTATAAAATGATGAAATTAATGCTTGTAAGTCGAGGCTCTATGAACAGTACCATTAAGGTCAGAGAGTGTTCCCAGATTGATGAGTCACCTTCACAAGGCTCGAGAAAGGGGTACGAGTCATGAAACTTTGAGGGACCATAAAATGATGAAATTGACTTAATTTAAAGATTTAATAGAACTAATAAATTATTTTAGGTTGTAATCTAGTAGGCAGTAGGCTCAGATGGAGTCAAGGAGGGAATTACTCGAGATATGCCAAAATAGTCCTAAAAATACCATACCCTTCAGGTTAAAATTCCCCTAACTCAATTGGTGAAATAATTTTTGAATTTTGAGGTCATTTGCAAATTCTCTTAATTTCGAGGTTTTGCATATAAATCGAGCTAGTCAGTTAACTATCTTATTGATAGAATTTGGCCATGAAAATTTTTAAGCCTCTAAATGGGACTAATTAAGGATTTTAAAACTAATGTAATGATTTTTAAAGGTCTGAGTAATTTTTTAAAATTCCCTAAAATTTCAGCCAAAAATGAGCTTTTTTAAGTTATTCAGGTCTCATATAGGTCCCACCTGTGCCACCTCAAGCACTATATAAGGCACAAGGTGGGGCATAGAGGGATTGACAGTGAGAGTTGACTCTAAGAGATATTTATCGAATAATCTCATTTATGCTGTTAAGGTATAGAAACTTCTTCGAAAAGGCTATGAGGCATAATTAGCCTATATCATTAACATGAATGTTTTTAACTCTGAGCTTAAACATATTCTTATTGTATCTAAATTCCTTGATGTTTTTCCTGAAGAGTTGCTAGGTTTACCACCTTAGAGAGAGCTTGACTTTGAGATTGAGGTATGCCCTAGTACAACTCTAATCTCTATTGCTCCTTATAGAATGGCACCTGCTAAGTTAAAGGAACTGAACGTTCAATTGCAAGAGTTGCTAGATAAAGGGTTTATTTGACCTAATGTATCACCTTAGGGATCACCTATACTGTTTGTAGAGAAGAAAGATGGGTTACTTAGGTTATGTATTGACTATAAGTAGCTGAACAGAATAACTATGAAGAATAAGTATCCTTTACCTAGAATAGATGACCTTTTTGATCAGTTGAGAGGCACAAGTGTGTTTTCTAAGATTGACTTTAGATTTAAATACCATCAGTTGAGGATTAAGGAGGCTGACATACCTAAAACTGCTTTCAGAACCTCATATAGGCATTATGAGTTTTTGGTGATGCCATTTGGGCTCACCAATGCTCCAACAGCTTTTATGGATCTCATGAATAAAGTGTTCTAACCTTATTTGGATCAATTCATAGTAGTGTTTATAGATGACATCCTAGTGTATTCTATAAATTGGGAAGAGAATGAACAACATCTTCGAATAGTGTTACAGATCCTTAGAGAGAAATAGTTGTATGCCAAACTCAGTAAGTGAGAGTTTTGGCTGAGGGAAATTGCCTTTCTAGGCCACATAGTGTCAGCTGAGGGAATCAGAATTAATCCTAGCAATGTGAAAGTAGTGTTAGAGTGGGAACTACCTAGGAGTGTCATGGAGTGAGAAGTTTTCTGGGATTAGCTAGTTACTATAGGAGGTTTATGAAGGGATTGTCCATTATTTCAACTCCTTTGACTAAAGTAATTAGAAAGAATGTAAAGTTTGTATAGGATAATCAGTGTCAAGCAAGTTTTGATAAGCTGAAATAGATGTTGATAGAGGTTCCTATCTTGATTCAATCTGAATAAGGTAGGGATTTTGTGATATATAGTGATGCCTTACTGAATGGCTTAGATTGTGTATTGATGCAAGATGGAAAAGTAGTAGCTTATGCTTTTAGGTAGTTGAAGCCACACAAGAGAAACTATCCTACACATGATCTAAAACTAGCTGCTACTGTGTTAGCTTTGAAGATCTTGAGACATTATCTGTATGGTGAGAAGTGTTACATATATACAGATTATAAAAGCTTAAAATACCTCTTGACATATAAATAACTAAATTTGAGACAGAAAAGGTGGTTGGAGTTAATTAAAGATTATGATGGCATAATTGATTATCATCTAGGAAAAGCAAATGTTATGGCTAATGCTTTAAGCAGAAAGTTTATGGTGACCTTTAAAGCTATGAATCTCAAGTTACAGTATACTTTAAAAAATGTTATTTTGGCTGAGTTGCAAGTGAGACTAGATTTTAGGCATCAGATCAAAGAGAATCGAATGAGAGATGAATAGATGGTTTAGATGATTAGTAAGGCTAAAGAGAGGAAGGCCATAGGATTTGCGTTATCAAAGGATAGACATTTGTACTATCAGAACAAGTTATGTGTACCTAATATAGATGACTTGAGAGTACAAATACTTAGAGAAGCACATTAAGCTTCTTATTCCATGCATCCAGGGAGCACAAAGATGTACTTGTATTTGAAATCCCAGTATTGGTGGCTTGGTATGAAGTAAGATATAGTAGAAATTGTTGCTAGGTGTTTGACATGCTAGCAAGTGAAAGCTGAGCATTAGGTTCTTTCTGATTTGCTATATCCCATAGCAATACCAGAATGGAAATGGGAGAAAGTGACTATGGACTTTGTACTAGGATTGCCTATGACTAGAGGTAAGTGTGATGCTATGTGGACAATAATAGATAAATTAACTAAAATAGTTCATTTCACCCCTATCAGAATGGACTATTCCTTAGAAAAGTTGGCTAGATTGTATATGGATGAGATATTCAGATTGCATGGTGTGCTAGTGACTATTATTTTTGATAGAGATCCTCGCTTTACTTCTAGATTTTGGAAGAAGTTATAAGCCGCATTAGGTACTAGATTGGCTTATAGCACAACATTTCATCCTTCAACTGATGGATAGTCAAAGAGGGGGATACAGATATTAAAAGATATGTTATAAGGCTATGCCATTGAGTTTAAAGGTAGCTGAGATCAGTATTTGTCTTTGGTAGAGTTTGCCTATAATAAAAGCTACCAGTCCAATTTAGGAATGGCACCATATAAGACAATGCATGGCAGACAATGCAAAACTCCCTTATGTTATAGTGAGGTTAGGGAAAGAAAGATTGTTGGTGTTGAGTTGATTAAGCATGCTGAAGAGAAAGTAAAGATAGTTAGAGAAAGGCTAAAGGTAGCAATTGATAGAAAAAAAATCTTATGCTGACCTAAAGTGGAAAGGCATTGAATATGCAGTGGGTGATTAGGTGTTCTTAAAGGTTTCTCCTTGGAAGAAAATTTTAAGATTTGGTAAAAGGGGAAACTGAGTCCCAAGTTTATTAGGCCATATGAGATCATTGAGAGAGTTGGGCCTCTGGCATATAGGTTGGCATTACCTTCTAAGTTACAACGAATTAATGATGTATTTCATCTTTCCATGCTTATAAGGTATAGATTAAATCATTCACATATGATTTTGATGTCAAAGATTAAAGCGCTACCTGACTTGAGTTATGAAGAACTAGTTCAGATTTTGGCTCAAGAGGTGAAACAATTGCAAAATAAATCCATACACAAGTTAAGGTGTTATGGAGGCATCACAACAAAAAAGAGGCTACTTGGGAGCTAGAGTAGTTGATGAAAGCCTAATATCTATAACTTGCTTAAGGTAATTTTGAGGACAAAATTTAGTTAAGAGGGGAAAAAATGTAACGCCTGTGATCTGAAACTCTATGAATAGTGCCATAGGGCCTAAGAAGTGTACCGAGGTTGCTGGATCACTTGCACGTGGATCAAGGTAGTGACACTAGTCATTAAACTTTGAGGGGCTTAAAGTTGATGAAAAAGTTAAAATTAAAAAATTTAGTAAAACCAATAATTCATTCTAAGTAGTAAGGAATGCATCTGTGCAATAAAAATTTTTTAGGCTTAGATTGACTCGAGATGTGCCCAAACGGTCTCAAAAATATCAAACTCTAAAGCTCAAAAATTCCACTGAGTCCACTAGTGAAAGAATTTTTGAAATCAGAGGTCAATTGCAAATTCTCAAAATTTTTAAGATTGGCATGCAAATCGAGGCAGTCTAAAAACTATCTTATCAATGGAATCTAGCCATGAAAATTTACGAGCAGATAAAAGGGATTAAAATAGGAATTTTAAAACAAACAACATAATTTTCTGAGATCCGAGTGAATTTCTATGAATTTTTTAAGTTTGCTAAAAAATCGGTATAGTTCGGGATTATTGGGACCACCTTTGACATGTCAAGGTGGTCCCCACTTCATGCCAAGTGGACATGCAAGTTGCCAAGTGGCAAATGAGGCATGACAAGTGGATTTCCACTTCGACAAATAAAAGAGCATGTTTCCCATTTTTTCCTCTATTACCGACGCTAGGTATTGACTTAAACCACCATAACTCTCTCCTCCGACCACTAAATTGGATGATTTTGGTTGCTAAAAATTCTTTTATGTTTTAAGCACCATGAGGAATAAGGATCAGGCAAAAAGGAGTTGTTATTTGGGAGATAAAATTTGTATAAATTGACTAGTTTAGAGCAGTATAGAATAAAGTGTTTGAGGTGAGTTTTGAGTGATTCTTCCCTTTCCCTTAGAATTTCTGGCTGTTATTTAATACTAGTACATGCTTAAGACATGTACAATTATCTTTATGAGATTTTGGTAGCCATTGGAGGGCATCTTAGAGCCCACAAAGGAGGGAGAAGCTACTATGGCTAGTTGGATAGTTTGGGGTACTTCAAGGTTTCAAGGCTTTCTTTCAAAGGTAAGTGGACTTCAAGCCTTTTCTTCATGTCTTAGGCTACCTAGGCTATTGAGATTTGAACTAGGATGGCTAAAATAATGAATCTAAGGTTAATTCTTTCTTGATGATGTTGGTTAACTTGAGAATTTAGTGGAATTGAGAATGTTGTTTTACTGTTTGCTTATTTAGCCTCACAATACTTGTTGAATTTGATACCTATGGGTGTTTGAATGGAAAGTTTGCTACTTATGGTGAATATTCAGATTGTGTTTGGCATGCTAAGATGAGGACTATAGGAATTGAGAAAAGAAATTACCATCAATTGTGGTTTTTGCTTGTACCCATGACCTATCATGAGTGGTTTCTAGGAATGTTGCTTTGTACCTTAGCCATATTGGCTTAGAATTAAATGTTTATGAGTATATTTGTGATCATGGCATGTTGACATGATTGAATACTAATATCATGTGGAAAGGAATAAAACTTAGTCTATTTTATCCAAAATACCCAAGAGCTTAATCATGGCGTGTTGGCATGAAATTTAAGGTTGTTAAAGTATTAGTTAAGTACATTACTATGGCTTGAAAATTTGGCATGAAATGGCTATGGAATTGATTAAGTATATGACATATTGATACTATAATATACACTTTGAAAATATGCCTTGAAATGGCCAGAAAAAATTTAGACTAAATATGTAGCTAAGGCTAGAAATAAGCACCTAAAAGTGGCTTGAAGTGTGTAATATAGAGGCACCATTGTTTATGCCTTAAGTGGCTAGTTTTGAGACCTTTGCATGTTTGGCTTTTATGCCTAGTAATTGGCATAGAAAGTGGCCGAGTTATAGGTGGCTTTGTGCCTAGAAATCTACTTAAAAGAATATTAAAAATTGAGTTAGATTTGGACTTAAAATAGTGGTCGAAATTGCCTTCAAAAGTGGTTGAAATGACCTATAACTGTCTAGTTGACCTATACCTAAACCAAAATTGTCTCTAGATAGAAAATATTAAGTTTTTAAGTATAAATACAATCATAATTCATAACATTTGACACCTTAATTTTTAGTCAAAAATTTCTGATGGAATTTTACCCAGTAGAACCAAAACATGGCTATAACACTGAAGAAAAAAAGTAAAGTATGAGATAAAATTTTTAGCTTTCTATTTTTGAAACTTAAATATTATAAGAATAATTTTGGTCAATAAATGAACTTAAATTGAGCTACTTAGCCCATTAGTTAGACACCCACTAGATGGGTTGACTGGTCAACTTAGGGTTTTACAGTTGCTAGTTGTCTAATATTCAGACAATCATTCTTATTAGTGGCTGGAGAGGTCTACGAACTAATCTTCATTATGTCACCCAGTTATTGATGGAATTTATTAGTGGCTAGAGAGGTCTACAGACTTATCTCCATTATATCACCCAGTTATTGATGATGATTATTTGTGGCTAGGGAGGCCTACGGGCTAATCTCTATTATGTCACACAGTTACTTTTTACTTGTGTTTAGAGAGGCTACAACTGATCTTTATTATGGCATGCATGCTGATGCAGCAGCGTAGGCCTAGAATAGGGACCACTACATCAATTTATTTTTCCTCTATATTTAGTGTCTTTAAGTGTCATCTTTCTAGTCGGGCCAGTTAATTAAACTAAGTTATGAGTAGAATATTTATGAAAAATAAAATTTAAGCATAACTAAATGATTTTTCCTAAGAAATTAGTAAAATACAGTAAAAAGGGATTTTTAATCACTTTTCACATAAGTTGCAAGTAAAGTGATTTTTGTAAAATATGCATGCTAAAAGTAAAAATACTTCCTTTAAATAATTTATCTATTTATCTAAGTTAAAAATGTTGTTCCAAACCTTATAAATACCTTAAGGGCATTTTAGTAATTTGGCACCCTAGTGAGTAATTAAATTATATAATGAATAAAATCATCTCATAAATTGCACAGGTAAGTTAATGATATTATGCCATGATTAAAATGCCTTAAGTTCACCATTGAGTATCTCGTATGCTTAGTGTACCTATTTTGGTGCATAAGTATGCAATAGTAGGAACCTACATCGTAAAGCGTGACAATAGTGGTTCAGAGGATACAAGTGAAGGATTTTGAAGTAATTTTTGTACAGTTTTGATATCCATGTACCTACGTGACAATTGGGTAGAACATATATGTAAGT
The DNA here is from genome assembly GCA_948208565.1 of Hura crepitans. Lineage (NCBI taxonomy): Eukaryota > Viridiplantae > Streptophyta > Magnoliopsida > Malpighiales > Euphorbiaceae > Hura > Hura crepitans. The sequence continues at coordinate 6,483 of CANXYI010813116.1, read as the reverse complement.
TATAGACATGTAATTTAATTAAGTAAATATAACCTGCTAATGTAAATAAAGTATTTATATATGCTCTTTTTATGCATGTATGATATGTTATGGATGTTGATGTGAGCTTGAGGTCTTATTTTTGCATGTTTTATCTGTGGCCTGGGGTGTGAGTTTAATGTGTGCTTAAGCTAATGTTAGGTTGAAAATGAGGGACTAAATTGGTCAAGGTGTTGTGAATTATTTATAGAACTATTAAATAGGCTTGTTAAAATTTTGAGGTAGGACCTGGATGGCCGTTATGCTACCAAAATTTCTAAGATAATGGAAAATGACTAGTAATTATCTGAAAATGGCATATTTGTATGGTTATACCATGATAAGATATAAAACCTATGAGAAGTGAATTTGGAAACAAAGTAAGTTTAAAGGATGTAAGTAATGGCATTAATAGGAATGGTCTTAGTTACCTAAAAGTGCGTGCATCACCTATGGGGTCTCCTAAGGGATCTAGTAAGGGGTGTCACATTGGGACTATAACTAAAATAACTATTTAGTATGTAAATAATTAAGCGAAAAGTATGGATTAGACTAGATTTAATATGCCTTCATAAATGAGTTAAAATAATTTAGAAAATTAACTTGTAATTATTTAGGAGTGCTAAGAATGACTTGTAACTATGTAGGTCAAAATTTAACTATCAAATAAAAATTGTAATTGTATATTTTTGGACTTAGAATATTATAAAAAGATGATCAATAAAGAAATAATCTTAAAATAAAGTCAGATGGCCCATTAGTTAGACACCCACTCTATGGGTTGACTAGTTAACTTAAGGATTAGTAGTTGCTAGACTATTTGTTGATCAAACTAGGTCGGTGTAGCTACCGAGGTTTATAATTGATCAACTACATTACTCTACAGGGCAAACACTATAAATTGCTGGCATATTTAATTGTATATCAGACTATGTCGATGCAGCAGCGAAGGTCCCTAAATTGGTCACTACACTAATCTGCTAGGCAAACCAGAATGAAAATTCTTAATGTGATATTTTGCCACTGGGGGGTTTATAGACTAATCCCTATACAGAGTTGCTTATTATTTTTGCTATTTTGGAAGTTCCTATAAATTGATCCCTATAGCTGTATTTGGCCGGTGTAGTGGTTGGGATCTAAAATATGGGCCACTATATGTTTTTCTATTCCCTCTTAGTCCAATGTCTGTAAGTGTCATCTATCTAGTCAAGCTTATGAAATAGACTAAAAATAGAGAAAAATATGAATATAGAATAATTGATGACAAATTCTGATGATAAATTTAGTAAATGAGATATAAAGGTATTATGGTAATTTTAAAGTAAATATGCCATATCATCTAAGTGGCACTAGTCACCTAGTATGTTACTCACACACTACACTTAAACCATTATTTTGTGCTTGCTTGTGTGTGTGTTAATGCATATGACATGTTTTTAAATGGTTTAAATTCACCATTGAGTTTTATACTCAGTGAACCCGTGTTATGGTGTGCAGGTAATAGTGATAAGCATACTTGCCTCGGTGATCACGCAATATAGCCATAGAAGTGTTGAAGGGTAAAGAGAATTGTTTTTCTTTCTAGTATTGGCATTTATGTAAATTCTGTAGGCATGGATTATCATGCTTAAGAGCTATTATGTCTATATATAATTATGATAGGTGTTTTGCTAGTTTGGTTATTTAATGGTTTGATAACTGTGGGCTTAAGGTCCTATGTGTGTGTGATTTTGATATACATATGATGTGTGATGATGTTGATTTGGGGGACCAGAAGGGTCTAAATAGAGGTTGAATGCAATGAATGTCTATAGAAGTGTTTTTAATAGGTGAAAAAAATTTTGGTATGTCATACGGGTAGCCATTGTGCTGCCTAATTTTTTATAGCCTGTAAAGTGTTTGTATATGGTTTTTATAAGTCTACCAGACCATGTTCAAATATGATTAAAGGTTAGATTAGACATCTAAGTAATATCTAATAGAGTTCTAGAACAATCCATAAGTGTTAAGGAGTTTATCTCTGAAGAAATTCTAAGATGGGTGACTTGGCAAGAAGTGCATTTCCTATTGGCTTTCTTCAGGAATCCAATAGCAAGTGTGACATTTAGTGGTATCAGAGCCTAGGTTTAAAGTTCCTAGGTAATTTACATGAGTGCCAGAGTTTAAGGTTTGTTATGCTGCTATACTACACAGCATAAAGGCTGATAAGTTTTGTGATTTCTATATTAATATGAGATGGCTGATAGACCATTAGAGGAAAAAGCTGAGGAAGTCACTAGTTATGCTCCGACTACAATACAAGGAGTAGATAATGTAGCTACTCCTAAGCTTAGTGATATTGCACATACACCACAAAACCTTAGGCACAGCCATAAGAAAAAGCATCTTTAGCTTTATTATATCAAATAGTTAATCTATTGAGACATACCTTTACACTTGTTATTCCACCTCTACCTCCTCCACTAGCTCCAGTACCTCTACCACTAGCTCCTATAAAAAAGACACCATTGGAGAGAATTAAAAAGATGGGAGCTGTAGATTTTATGGGCATGAAGGAGGATGATGCCGCACGAGTGAAGTACTGGTCGGAGAGGACTTCTATGATTTTAGAATAGCTGGAATACTTAGAAAAAGATAGTCTAAAGTGTATAACTTCCCTCCTATAGGAAGAAGCATATCATTTATGGGATACTATCAGAAGGAAGAAGCCAATAACAAGCCTTACCATGGAGTTCTTCTTGATAGAGTTTAGGAAAAGGTATATCTTTAAGTGCTATAAGGACAAGAGGAGGTAGGAATTCCTAGATTTGAAACAAGGCAAGAGGACAGTAGCTAAATATGAGAAGGATTTTACTCGGTTGATCAGTTATGTAGAAGAGTTCATCCTTAATAAGGAGGAAAAGTGTAAAAGAATTCTCAAGGGGTTGAATGTGGAATTGAGAATGCAGATAGCAAACCCGAGCGTAATAGAATTTGCTATATTAGTGGCATCTATTTATGACATGAAGGACATGGTACATGAAAATAGAGATTTCTTTTAAAGAAAGAGATAGTTTAATGTAAGGCAATCTAGTGTAGCCCCAGGTGACAATAAAAGAATGAGAGAGCCACCATCTTAGTCCTAGCCAGTGCACCAAGCATCGAGACAACCATAGTCTTAGAGATTAAGGCAAGCTTCCATAGTCAGATCCTAATTACATCTAAGAGCTATTAGTACCCTAGTCTATCAAGTAACAAGAATAGAGCCCCAACCTATAATACTTGTAACAAGAGGCATTGGGGTTAGTGTTGGTCGAGTAAAAGAGAAGAGTGCTTTACCTGTGGTGCTAAGGACTTCTATTCGAGATAGTATCCTTAGAGACAACCCGAGGGTACTCACACTTAGGCATCCATAGTTGCACCTTAGAAAAGGGGTCAAGGATAGAGTAGAGGAGATTAACCTAGTCTTACTTAGGGGACTAGATCAGAAGCTCATGCCTCAGTTAAATAGTATATTGTTAGAGCCAGAGAAGAGGTAGTAGCACCAAATGTCATAACTGGTGCTTTTTATTTATTTGATGTTCTAGTTTTGGCTTTGATAGACCTATGGTCCACATATTCATATGTATGCAGCACATTGACACATGATAAAAGATTAAAATATGAGCATGTGAACATAGGTATACAAGTCAGTAATCCTATATGACAGAGTGTGAATATGAATAAAATATATAGATAGTGTCCTTTAGTGAAATAGGAATGTCTATTTCTTATGGATTTGATTGAATTACCTTTTCATGAGTTTGATGTGATTCTAGGAATGGTTTGGCTATTAGAGCATTAAGCTATACTTGACTGTAAAAATAAGAAGCTAACCTTTCAGATAGTGGAGGGATAGACAGTGATAGTTGTGGGTGAAAGAAACTGTGTGAACAACCTCATCTCAACTGTTATAGCAAGGAAACTAATTCGAAAAGGGTGAGAAGCTTACTTGGCACATGTCATTGACACTAATGCTTCCACCCTAATACTTGAACAGATTCCAATATTATCTGAGCTTCCTAAAGTGTTACTTAATGAGTTACCAGGTTTGTCTCCACAATGAGAGCTTGATTTTGAAATTGAGGTGTATCTTGGTACAACTTTTGTTTTTATTACTCCTTACTGAATGTCACATGCTGAGTTAAAAGAATTGAAGGTGCAATTATAGGAGCTATTAGATAAGGGTTTCATCATACCTAGTGTTTCACCTTGGGGAGCACCTATGTTGTTTGTGAAGAGGAAAGATGGCTTACTTCGATTGTGTATTGATTATAGATAGCAAAATAAGCTGAAAGTGAAAAATAAATATCCTTTGCCCAAAATGAGTGACCTTTTTGATTAGTTAAGAAGTGTGAGAGTATTTTTAAGATTAACCTGAGATTTAGATACCATCAGCTGAGAGTCAAGGAAGTTGATATTCTTAAGGCTGTATTTAGAACTAGATAAAAACACTATGAGTTGTTAGTGATGCCCTTTGGTCTCATAAATGCTCTGATAGCCTTCATGGACTTAATAAACAAAGTATTTCAACCTTACTTGGATCAGTTTGTGGTAGTTTTCATTGATGATATTTTGGTATACTCTAAGACTAGGGAGAAACATGAACAACATCTCAGGGTTATGTTACAAACTTTGAGAGAAAGATAGTTGTATGCCAAGCCAACTAAGTGTGAGTTTTGGCTTAGGAAGTAGCTTTTATAGGACATATAGTGTTAATAGAAGGCATCAGAGTAGACCTTAGCAAGGTCAGGGTAGTGTTAAACTGGGAACCCCTAAGGAATGTGACAGAGATACAGAGTTTCCTAGGATTAGCTAGATATTAAAAGAGCTTTGTTAAAGGATTCTATTTCATTGCAGCCCCTTTGACAAAGATTGGGTAGAAAGAATGTGAAATTTGAGTAGGATGACGTTTCATAGGCTAATTTTGAGAAGCCAAAAAAGATGTTAACAAAAGCTTCTATCCTGATTCAACCTGAATAGGGTAAGGACTTTATAGTGTATAGTGATGCCTCACTTAATGGCTTGGGTTGTATGCTGATGCAAAAAGGAAAGGTAGTAGTTTATGCTTCATGAAATTTGAAACCACATGAGAAGAATTATCCTACTAATGACTTAGAGCTAGCTGCTATTGTATTTGCTTTAAAATTTTAGAGGCACTAGTTGTATGGTGAGAAATGTTATATCTATACTAACCATAATATTCAAAAATACCATTTAACCTATAAAGAATTGAACTTAAGATAGAAAAAGTGGTTAAAGATGATTAAAAATTATGACTGCTTAATAAATTACCACCTAAGAAAGGCTAATATGGCAACATATGCTTTGATCAGGAAATTCATAGTGACTTTGAGATTTATGAATGCTAGATTACAATACACTAAAGAGAATGTCATGGTAGCTAAGTTATAGATTAAACTAGACTTAAGATAGTAGATAAAGGAAGCACAGGGTAGAGTTGAGTTACTGATGCAATTGGTAAGTAAAGTCTAAGAGGGGAAGGCATGAGGATTTGATTTGAGAGAGGATAGATGTCTACATTGTCAGGGCAGGTTATGTGCACCTAGTACATATGACTTGAGATTTCAGATACTAAAGGAGGCATTTAAAGCTCTTTATTCTTTGCACCTTGGTAGTACTAAGATGTATTTGAACCTGAAGCCTCAGTATTGGTGGCTAGGTATAAAAAGAGATATGGCAAAGTATGTTGCTAGATGTCTAACTTGCCAGTAGGTAAAAACAAAGCATCAGGTTCCTTCTAGATTGTTGCATATAGCAATGCGAGAATGGAAATGGGAAAAGTGGACAATGGATTTTGTAATGGGATTACCTTTGACTAGAGGCAAATGTGATGATATGTGGGTGATTGTTGATAGACTGACCAAGATAGCTCACTTCATCCCTATTAGAACGGACTATTTACTAGAAAAGTACATTAATAAGATTGTTAGACTTCATGGTGTACCTATGGCAATCATTTTTAATAGAGATCCCTAATTCATTTCTAGATTTTAGAAGAAGTTTCATAAAGCTTTAGGCACTAGATTAACTAGCAATGCAACCTTTCACCCTTAGATAGATGGACAATTAGAAAAGATGATACAAGGGCTTGAGGATATGTTATGTAGCTGTGCCATTAAATTTAAAGGAAGTTGGAATCAATACTTGTCTTTAGTTGAGTTTGCCTATAACAATAGCTACTAGACTAGTTTGGGCATGGCCCCATATGAAGCCTTATATGGTAAAAAGTGTAAAACTCCTTTTATCCTGGAATGTGATTAGGGAGAACAAGATATCATGAGTTAATCTGATTAGAGATATAGAGGAAAAGGTTAAGATGATCAGAAAGAGACTGAAAGCAACAATTGATAGGAAAAATCCTATGCTAATATGAAGTGAAGGGATATTAAATATGCTATTGGTAGTATTATTAAAGGTGTCTCT
>CANXYI010813089.1:0-10092 GCA_948208565.1 Hura crepitans | reverse complement strand
CAATTACTCATGACATGATAGTTTCACACATATTACCCCACACTAAAGCTCATGGGTTCTAAGAGGATAGTACTCTAAGTGTGCTTTTATTCCTTAATCCTAAGGCCATTCAACACCATTTACATACCTTAAGCAAGTGTCAACACTTAGTGACCTTAAATCACCTACACCCATACATTTGTAGCTTGTAATCCTCTCGACCACTCACTAATACAAGTCAACCCACACACATACCCCAATCTACTCACATAAATAACTATCATCAATCAACTCAAAAACCATAACAACCACACAACTAAGATGTTTAACTTTCAAATGTCTACCTTAAGTCTATAGGCATCTCTTAGCCAATAAGTCATTGCCATATGCCATTCCAATTTTCATCAACTATGACATGATTTTCTTTTATTCCATTGGGATTTACCTTATGATTTTTACCCAAATTTGAAGATACCATCATTAGACACTAAGTTCAACAATCTTAAAGAAATTTTGAGCCTTTAAGAATTAAATGGCATGAAAAAAAATACTAAAGTTTACTTACCTTTCAAAGATAACACCTCAAGCTTTCCAAGACACTATAATCTAACCTCCCATGGTAGCTTTATCCACCCATCTTTAAGCTATTTTATCCTTTTATTTCCCTCACAAACCATTCAAACACATCCCTCTAGATGTTAGGCCTTTCAAACAACCATTTCCAGCTAAGAAATCATAAGAAAAATCAAGAAGAAGGCAAGAAAACTCACCCATGGTACCCTACTAGACTGCCTCTAACTGGTAAACTTTGGTGATTTTTAATTAATTTTTAGAGACCCCTTTTGCCCTAATTCTTCTTCCCTTAGCTCTCTAACACATTAACTTAAATTTAGAAATCTAGCAATGGTAGAAATGATCTGAGGAAGAAGATGGAAATGGCCTCCTAAGGCTCATGTGGCGTTGTTCCCCTAGGCAGAAAAAAAGGAAAGTTCTCTTTTGTTTAAGTGGAAAAATCCACTTGTCAAAGCTAATTGCCACTTTTCAAGGGCCTTAGGCCAACTGTCCATGTGTGGGTGGGGCCCACAGCCATCTGAACCATTCTAAAATGGCTTGATTTCTTATAAAACTTTGGAAATTCACCAAAATTCACATAGACCTTGAAAAATTACACCGTTTATTTTAAAATTCATATTTTAATCCCCTCTACATGCTCATAAATTTTTGCAACCAAATTCAATCGATAGGGTAATTTTGAGACTGCCTCAATTTGTGTGCTAAACTAAAAAATTATGAGAATTTGCAAACGATCTCGAAATTCAAAAATTCTTTCACTAATGGACTCAATGGAATTTTGAGCTTTAGGGTTTAATATTTTTTAGTCTTTCTGGGCATATCCCAAGTTATTCCTAGGCCGACTAAATTTTATTATATAGCTCACTGTCTAAAATGAATTATTAGTTCGTCTAAATTTTTAAATTTTCCCTTTTCCATCAAATTAGAGCCCCTCAAAGTTTCATTATCGATGCCTCAATTTACATGCAAGTGACTTGGCACCCTAGGCGCACTTCCCAGACCCAGTGGCACTAATTATAGAGCCTTAAAACATGGGTGTTACAGTCCATATGAGTTAGATATCCCCTATTGATATCCATTGATAAATAAGTGGGTCTGACCATCTTTAAGACCTTAGAATGCCTCAACACTAACATATCATTTCTAGTATTTGAGCTCATAACCTTGGAATGATGTAAGTAATCCTGCAGAAATGCAAATGCACTTGATTAGCTGAACTTAATCATTGTCAATGTTATGTTTACCTAACATTCTTTATTTTAGGTTGACTTGGCTTGATAGGTCTTTCCCACTGAAGAGATGAAAGATTTTCTTTGCTTTATGCGAGAGCTATCTTCTTTCAAGATCTTATTGACTACCCTAAAGGCTTATTCTTAGTTTATGAGAGAAAGAGTATTGAACGAGCATATGGGCCTCGAGGTGTGCTATATTCCTCAAGATCCTTCTAACACCATACTATTCAGGTGATACATTAATGACCTAGAGTTTGTTTAGGGCTTGACTACTAGTGTGCTTAGGGACACTTTGGTGGATGTTACATTACTCTCCTTGGACATCTGCACACTTGTTGCCTTGTGTAACATACATTTTAGGACCCACTTCTCAAGTAAATTGTCTAACCTCTTATTTATGATTTCTGAAGTCAATTTCTAATTATGTGTTGTATTACAGCCTACTACTACCACTTCTAAAATTGGTCCTTCTTTAGCTAAAAAGAGGGTAAGGACAGTTCTTAGTTCTTAGGGTCTTTAATTTTTACCTCCTCCTATACGCACTGCTAGAAGTGGAGCTTCTAGTCTAGCTATTGGTTAGTTATCATTACCTTATGAAGTTGCGACCACTTTGACAAATGTGCTGGAGCTAAACTATATACAGTATGGCATGGATGGGGAGTTATCCTTTACTCGCCTTCATATTAAAGATAATTGGCCAATTCCTTTAAAGCTAGAGAACACCACACTGGTATTGTTCTTTTGGTTTTCGATGACCACTATGTTAGTTTGATTTGGTGTAACACTTTCATCTTTTGCTTTTGATAGGTTAGAAGGGCTTCCATAGAGAGAACTGCTCAAGTGGTTAAAGCTTTTAGGTGTGCCATGGTAGATGAGACTCAAGTTCTTGCTGTAAGTATTTTCCCTACATTGGTTAGTTTAAACATGCAAGTGTATATGTGTGTATGACATGTTTAAAATGCATTGATCCCTTATTTTTTTGTAGAATGAACTGACAAAAAGGGTTACTGCTCTTTGTGAGACCCGAATGAAGCTGAAGGCCCTAAAAATTTCTGAGAAGTTGGTGCCCTTTTTAGATTATGAAGACATAGAGAGTAAGAGTGAAAAATGAAGATGATAATATCCCTACCTTTTCTCTTTTTTATAGATCCTCTCTCTCTCTCTCTCTATATATATATATATATATATAAAAATTTACCACCTTTGAATATAGAACATATATTCTTTTATTTTGAACATATTTTGCATTTTTACATATGAATACACAAGAATTAGTATACATGAAAACTTTACAATGAAATATATAATTCCTATGAACATATACAAGATCATATTCTTCATCCATATGACATTTCTCATGGCAAGGAGTTCCTAACAATCTATAAAACTAAGGAGCTAAACCTCAATGGCCTTTTTTAGCATTTCATTATTGAGATACAAGACATAGTCTCCTGTACAAATTGGTGTAAGTTGACCAAGCATTATATTTTCAATTACCCTTCTTAAGTAATCTATTTCAACATGTATAACCACATCAAGGAAAATGTCCACGGTCTCCTCAAATGAGCATTTATTAATGGCCTTATGTTGCTTTGATTAATACCATGATAGGTGATCACCATCAATAGTCTAGTGTCATTTTAGTTAATACCATTATGAGTGCTTGCCATTAATGGTCCAATGTCATTTCGATTAATACCATAATGGATGAATGCCCCTAAATGACTATGAGAGGTCATGTTATTACACAGTTTGGCAAGATGTTTGTAATCCCTTGTAGATTAGTCAATGGATAAGCTTTAACTCATTTAGTAAGGATTGAGATACTTTTTAATAGCAAGGTATCTATAACCCGTGAAAGATTGGTTAGCTAATTCTTTTTGGGACAAAACTCAATACTCTAAGGATGTGGTCCGTGCGAACACTACTTATCATTATCCATACAGACTTAATGACTTTGCCTAGATTGTGTTTATTCTTAAGTGTTTGTGCAGACCATGACATTAACTTCAATTGGTCTGAAGTCCATGCATATGTCCTCATGTGTTTTAGATTTTATTTTCTTGGAAGAATAGGAATAACACTTCTTGGGTGTATAAATTGTCCTTTCTTCTTGCCATGTATACTACCTTTACTATGTCTCTTTTTTTTAGTTAACAGTTGTCTAAAATCTTAGGTTCTAAAGTGACTTGGACTTTACTTATTCTTGCTCTATTTTCTGCTCTTAGGTTCTTGAGAAAGGTGAGGATAGACCATAATTTATTGAGTGCTGCTGTGCATTATTGGGATCCTATCTTTCATGTATTTGCTTTCAATCATTAAGAGATTGTCCTTACTCCTAAGGATTTTACTGCCATCATGAATTTCAAAGTTGCTTCAGATGTTCTTTTGGTAGTCCTATCTTTTAAATATCATTACCCTATGGACATTGTACTTGCCTTGGGAGTTTCTCCTTTGGTGGCTTAAAAGATAATCCTAGGTGTAGGTCCACTTTCCTTATAGACAATTCTTGATTTTGTTGATGAACTTCCCTCTAATTCTATAGAATGGATGAAATGTGTGCTATTATGCACTCTTAGTGACTTGTTAATGTTCACCTTTAAGGACAAGTTTTGTAACTTTAAGGCACTTCAAATTCTGACTAAAATCTATTCGGGCCACAATCCTTTTGGTGCTATTTTAGCTGAAACTATCTGAGGGTTAGATGCTTTGAAGAGAGGTGACACCAACTTTGTAGTTAGAAGCCCTCTGCTTTTACAGGTTTGCTTAGCGGGCCCATTTAGGTTTTCCCTCTAGCTTTGTTATTTCTTTAACCTTATCTTTTACCTAGCATGCCCATAAGGGTTTTTACACTAGCGGGTTTGCCTAACTTTTGCTTAGGTGGTCTTTTTTGAAATTTCTAACCTAATAGCTTTTTTTTTAGATCTAGTTACAAAAGAAGCTAAAGCTATTTGTGCTTCCTCTTGAAAGGCTTTGGATCATGTATGCTCTAAATCATCATGGTGAAAGAAAACTTGAGAAAGATTTGATACTTGTAAGTAGTGGATTGTGTGGCTCAGTGATGTTATAGAAATTAAATAGAGATGTTCTTAGTGGAAGATCTCTCATTTTTCCCTATCTTATCATGCAACCTATATTCCCTTAGTTAGGTTAAGGCACGCAATATTTTACATTCCTTCTTGAATTTAGGTATAGTTTGGCTTGATGTAATGAGTTCTTTTTTATGCTTTGGCCTTTCAAGTTGGATCTTTGACATAGCACTTCTTGTGCTCCTTTCTTGACTTATGGAAACATTGTGTTTCGTTGAAAGATATTCCTAATCATAAAGCTAGTAACACTAGTATAGAAAACAATTAAAAAGATTGGATTATTAGTACATTGAGAGATAACAAGACACTAGCATTAAAGAGAAGGAGTGATGAAACATGTAACACTTGTAAGTCTAAGTTCCATAAACAATACCTTTATGGCCTGAATAGCGTTTTTGTGAGTTGAGGCACCTTAATAAGGTTAGAAAAGGGGTGTATTGGTCATAAAACTTTGACGGGCCAGAAAATGGACAAAATAAAATAATTTAAAAATTTAACAGAACCAATAAATCATTTCGGGTTAAGAACTAGTGAATAGTGACATAAAAAAAGGTTATGCCGAGATAGCCCTAGGATGTGCTTGGATGAACCTAAAAATACCATACCCTAAACCTCAAAAATTCCAATCTATATGGTGGTAAAGGAATTTTAATTTTCTAAGGTCATCTGGTATTTTTTTAGAATATTTTATTTTAATGGGTGAATAGTAACCAAAGTTATCGATGGAATTTTGCCTTGAAATTTTACAGGGCTCTTAATGGCACTAATCAAGGATTTTTAAAACCAAAATAAGTATATTTAGAGGTCTAGAGAAATTACTATGAATTTCTAAATTTTAAGTGAAAACTAGGAGAATATAGACTATAAGATCACCACGTGTCATGATCTAGGCCATCCACCTTACCCATATAAAAGGTTTTACACATGTGAAAGGGTCACATGTGCAAAATCCATTTTCCTCCTTCCTAACCCTCAAAATCGATGCCATTCCCAAAGTAAAGACCTCTCACTATTTTCTTTTTCTCTCTCCTCCCATACACCACCAAAATCCATAAATTTTGTATGCTTTTGACCCTTCATAATTCGTAAAAGCTAAATCAAGTGGAAATTTCACATTATCTTGCTTGGAAAGAGAGGAATTCAATTTAGGTGAATGGTGCCATTTTTGAGTGTAAGTGTTTTTATTTTAATTTTAATTTTTGTTTTAGGTAGTTTAAGGTATTCTAAGAAATCCCATGGTTTTAGATTTTAATTTGGAGTTATCTAGGATTTTTAAGAATTTGTCTAAGGTGAAAATTTATTATGTTAGGTCAAAGAGAAAGTGTGGAAAGAGAACCCCAATCAAAGCAAGAAAGTGGTAGAAAAAGGGGTGTTTTCACACCTTAGTTATGTGGACTTAACCCAATTAATGTATGTCATATGATTTTGCATAAAGGTGTGTGTATACATGTGTATGAAAATGGTGTAACTTAGGGTTAAACATGGAATTCATGTAAATGGATGGTGTGATTGTGTTAATGGCATGAAAATAACATTGCATGCATGAATTGGGTGAATGAAAAAGAGTGTGGGTGTGTGTGCTTTGTGTGGTTGAATGGTGTGTATATATGGCATGGTATGTATATTCATGTGTATGGCATGTTAGGCATGACATTGACATGGGAATGAGATGCAAAACTTATACTAGGAATGAGAACAATAATAATAAGATGTATGGAATGGTAGCTTGAAAAATAGTGACCTAAATGGATCTGTAATGTTGACATAAATAATGATATATGAAATGGTGATCACATGCATACAATTCCTAGCATGAAGATGATAAATAGATCAATGGTGTTTGTGAGAGGAAATCAATACAGAAATTATGAAATTTGGATTGGTGTGCTGAGTGTCATGGAAAGCATAATTTTTGGAAAATGACCAAATGAATAGTAACTTTACGACAAACAACCTAAAATGGGAAAATGTGTGCAATTGTGTGTAAAATGCATATAGGTGTTGTTAATGACATGAGATAAGGTGAAAAATGAATAACAACTATACAAGTGAATAAAAAATAGGGATATAGCCCATCAGTTAGGCACCCATAGATGGGTTGACTAGTTAACTACAGAATTAGCAGTTGCTAGGTAGGTTAGTCCTTCTGTGGCCACTGTTGGTTGATGTCACGGTGGGTACAGCTGATGAGGTTTTGAGATTGAACCCTACACACTTAGGTAATGGGAGGTCCACCTAGGTGATCCCTGCTACCCATTAGCTTCATGTGGATATTAGGAGGTCCCATGAGGTTGATCCTTGCTATCCACCCATGTTATGCTAGAGACATTAACTTGGGGCATTAGGAGGTCCACAGGATTGATCCCTGTTATCCCACTTATAGATATAGGGAGGTCTATAGACTGATCCCTGCTATTTGCCAGTCTAGTATTGAGAGGTCTATGGACTGATCCCTGCTATTGGACTAGGTAGGTGCAGCTATCGAGGGCACATGATAGATCCTACTATCTGGTGTCTTAAAGTGTAATCTGTCTATTGTGGGCCTGAATAACATTTAACTTAATAAAGATAATATTCTTTGACTATTAACAATGGTAATAGAAGTAATGCATGAATTTAAATCATTAAGCTAATCAAATGGTATACAAACTGGTTACTTGCATGATAAGGCATAGTACATAACTGGTACCTAGTTTGATAAACTTGCATGGAAATGATTATAATGTTTGTGTGTGTATAAATATGACCTCATACATATGTTTACATTTATGACATGTATTTATTATGTTAATTCCATTATTGAGTGTATACTAGCGTGTCGGTGTTCTTATGCATAGGCTACAGATGGGGTAGCAGTCCAGATTCATTAGTGCAGGGTAGCTATTGCTGAGTCTCTTTTTGGTATATTTTTATACTCTTTTGGTCATGTTATACAATGCACTCATGTATATTGGGGTTAGAATTAGTTAGTAGGTGTACATTATGGATGTTAATATAAAATAAGCTATATGCTCTAGGAAAACCTGAACTTTTAATGGATATATATATGTATATATGTCTGTTTAGTTGTTGTATAATTATGGGTCTGAGACCCTATGATTGATGTGTGACTGTGTTAATGATGGATTTTAGGGGACTAGAAGGGTTTAGGAGTTGAGGATTGAGATTGTGATGTTATAGAAGTGCTTTTTGTGCAAGAAAAATTTTTGGTTTTTCATTCTATAAAATGGATAACAGACATAAACTTGTGTTTTATCAAAATAAAATAGGCAGTATTAGCAGGTGGTATAGTAATAACCACTAGCCGGTTAAGATAAGATAAAGATGTTCAATATGCTATAAGTGTTAAATGAATGAACCCTAGGATAATTTAATGATGGGTGACCTACGGGAAGTAGAACACTTTGTCTAGTCCCTTCGGGAATAGGCAGGGGGTGTTACAAAACAACTTCTACATCTAAAAAGAAAATGTTTATCTAGGCTTCTAAAGTTCAATTATTTGTATGACATTTCTCACTAAATAGAAGTTTGCATGCCAATGATCATAACCAAGCATTTTCAACATTAATTGTATTTGAAACTAAATTGCTTAATCTTGGTAAATACATTAGTTGCCCTTTGATAATACTACCGATACCAATTAGCCTTGATAGGTTTTCTCGATTGTACATTTTCTCTTTAATCCTCTAACTTTTGCATGAAGTTCTTATTTTTAGGTTTTTTCCTCGCCAGGGTGTCCTAACTTTAGCCTAAGCTTCCTTTTTAGGGTTTTTAGCTTAGCAAACCTTTTTTTATGGCCATTTTTAGCAGAAATACTTCTTCAGCTTGTCTAAGTTGATAAGTTCTAAGAATTCATTATCTTCTAGATCTGAGATCTTGACACCTCTATGCTTAAGCATCTTTTTCACCATGTATGGACCTTCTTAATTAGGCTTGAACTTCCCTTTAGGGTTTGTTAATAATGGTCTGGTGTGTTTTAGAACAAGATTGCCTTCTTAGATTGAATTGGGTTTAACTTTCTTATTATAGGCTCTAACAATCTTTCTTTGGTATAATTGCATGTGATATAGAGCCTAGGCCTCATTTCATCAACTAGAACTAGTTGCTCATATATAGCTTTTACCTATTTAGCTTTTGGTAGCTTTGCTTCTAAGACAACCCTTAGTGAAGGAACTTCAATCTTTATCGGTAGCATTACTTCCATCCTATACACTAGTGAGTAAGGTGTAGCATTTATAGATGTCCTAACAATTGTTCTGTAGCCTTAGAGTGCAAATGGTAACATTTCTGCCAAATCTTTATAGGTGACGATCATTTTCTGCAAAAATTTCTTGACATTTTTATTAGCCACTTCTACTGTACTGTTGGCTTAAGGTTTATAAGGAGAAGACTTATGGTGTTTGATTCTATACTTTTGCAGAAGCTGCTTGGTCTCACCCTAAAATTGCACTCCATTATTTGAGATAACCTACTGTGGCAACCCATACCTATAATGATGTTTCTTTTAATAAATTTAGCCATTTGCCTTACCCCTAATTTATTAAAAGATTTAGCTTTTACCTATTTTGAAAAGTAGTTGATTGCTACCACTATGTATCTGTGACCTCTTACTGTGGAAGGTCTTATCTCTTTAATTATGTCAATGCCCCATATAGAAAATAGCCATGGAGAAGATAAACTAGTCAGTTCATTTAGTGGTAGATGACTTAGATTGGCATAGATCTGGCATAAATGCCATTTCTTGACAAAGTTATAGCAATCTGTTTCCATGGTTAACTAGTAGTATCCTAGTTTTAGGATTTTCTTTGCCAAGTTTCTTCCACTCATGTGCGGGCCACATAGACCTTTGTACACCTCTGCTAGAATTTTTTAGGCTGCTATTTCATTAATGCATCTTAGTTGTACACCATTAAAGTGCCTCTTGTATAGTATCCCTTTGAAAGAAATGAATTGAGCAGATAACTTTCATAAGACCTTTTTATCTTTTTTAATTGCATGTTTTGGATATTCTCTAGTTTCCAAGTATGTTTGGATGTCATGATACCAAGGTAAATCATTGTTGGTTTCTTTTACTATAGTGCTTACTATGCCAGTGTAGGTTGGGAATCTTAACTTGCTAAAGTACATAGGTCTTAGCAAATCCCTCTTGGTGAGATTAGATACTAACATTAAGGTAGCTAAAATGTTTCCTATTTGATTCTATTCCCTAGGGATATGAT
>CANXYI010813057.1:0-17327 GCA_948208565.1 Hura crepitans | reverse complement strand
AGTGTCAATGACATGGGCTAAGTAAGCTTCACACCCTTTTTGGATGAGTTTCCTTCCTATAACAACTGAGATAAGGTTATTCACACAATTTCTCTCACCCATAACTATCATTTTCTATCCCTCTATAGATTGGAAGGTCAGCCTCTTATTTTTATAGTCAAGTATAGCTCAATACTTTGACAACCAGTCCATTCTTAAAATCACATCAAACTCATAAAAAGGTAATTCAATCAAATCCACAGGAAACAAACATTTCTGGATCACTAAAGGACATTATCTATATACCTTGTTCACATGCTCACTCTATCCTATAGGATTACTAACTTGTCTATCAATGTTCACATGCTCAGATTTTAGTCTTCTATCATATGCCAATGTGGTGTATACATATGAATATATGGATCTTAGGTCTACCAAAGCTAAAACTAGAGCATTAAATAAATAAAAAGTACCAGTTATGACATCTAGTACTGTTGCCTCTTCTCTGGCTCTAACTACATATTGTCTAACTAGGCACGAGCTTTTGATCTCATCCTGTAACTAAGACTAGGTTGATCCCCTCTACTCTATCTCTGAACTCTATTTTGACGTGTAACTATAAATGTCTAGGTGTGAGCACCCTTGGGCTATCTCTGAGGACACTCTTTCTAATAGTGGTCTCTGGCACAACAAGTAAAGCACTCTACTCTTTTACAAGACCTACACTACCTCTAATGCCTCTTGTTATGAGTATTACAGGTTAGGGTCTATTCCTGTTACCCGAAGGACCAAGAGTAATAACAGCTCTAGAAGGCAATCGGGGTCTGACTATAGAAGCTTGCCCAGATCTTTAAGACTGTATTTGTCTTGGTGCCTGATGCATAGACTGGGACTGAGATGTTGCTTCTCTCCTTCTCTTACTATCACTTGGGCCTATATTGGATTCCCCCACAGTAAACTGTCTCTTTCTTTAGAAGAAGTCTCTCTTTTTTTTATACAATTTCCACCATGGCATAAGAAGATAATGCTATTACAACAAAGTCTATTACCCTTAGGTTTGCTATTTGCATTCTTAACTTTACATTCAACCCCTTCAGAAATCTTTTACACTTTCTATTTTATTAGGAACAAACTCCTCTATGTATCTAATTAACCCAGTAAAATCTTTCTCATATTCAGCCACTGTCCTCTTGCCTTATTTCAAATCTAGGAATTCTTACCTCCTTTTGTACTTATAGGACTCAGGGATATTTCTCTTTCTAAATTTAGTCGGGAAAAACTCCCATGTGAGCTCTATCACTAGCTTTCTCCTTTTGATAATATCCCACTAATGGTATGCTTCTTCTTATAGGAGGGAAGTTATACACTTCAGACTATCTTCTTTTAAGCATTCTAGCTATTCCAAAATCCTTAAAGCCCTTTCCTATCAGTAATCCGCTCTTGCTGTATCTTCCTCTTTTGGGCCTAAAAAATCCACAGCTATTATCTTTTTAATTCTCTCTAATTGTTTCTTCTGCATAGGAGCTAGGTGTAGTGGAGGTACTAAAGCTCATGGAGGAGGTAGAGGTGGAGTAGCTGGTACAGAGGTGTGCCTAAACAAATTAACTATCTGCTACAACAAAGCTAGAGATGCTTCTACCTGCAGTTGTGGCCTATGTGCAGCATCATAAGGCTTAGAGGTAACTGCATTATTTGCTCCCTGTATTGTAGTCGAAGTATAACTAGCCACTACCTCTTCTATTTCCTTTAATGGTCTATCAGTTATCTTGTATTACTATAGAAATCACAAAACTCATCAGTTATGTGCAGTGTAGCATAACATCATAACCAACCCTAGATTCTAACACTCATGTAAATTACCTAAGAACTTTAAACCTAAGCTCTGATATCACCAAGTGTGACCACCCCTACCAAATTCCTAAAGAAATCGACAGGTGATGCACTTCCCAATAGGTCACCTATCCTAGGATTTTTCTAGAGGTAAACTCTTTAACACTTATGGATTGTTTTAAAACTCTATCAAATATTGCTTAAATGTCTAGTCTAATCTTAATCATATTCATACATGATTTGATAGACTTAAAAAAACCATTTATAAACACTTTCTAGATCACAAAAATTAGGTAGCATAACAGCTACTTGGGTGACATACCAAAATTTTTTTAACCTATTAAAAACACTTTTATAGATACACAATCTATAAACCTCCATTTGGACACTTCTGGTCCCCTAGTCAACATTGGCACACATTATACATATATCAAAATCATGCATATAAGGCCTCAGGCCCACAGTTATCCAAAATCACAAGCAAACCAAACAAATACAACACCTATTTATATACATCACACCCGATTTTATATGTAGATATAGCAGCTTCTAAGCATGCTAACCTAAACCTACAGGATTTACACGAGTGCCACTACTAAAAAGAAAAGAAACAATTCTCTTTACCTTTCAACACTTGTATGGCTACATTGCATGATCATTGAAGCTAGCTTGCTTATCCTTGTTACCTGTGCACCACGACAAGGGTACACTGAGTATAAAACTCAGTAGTGAATTTAAACCATTTAAAACATGCCATATATATTACCACACACATGCAAGCATAAGATAATTGTCTAGGTGTAGTGTGTGAGCAACATATTAGATGATTGATGCCATTCAGATGATATGTCATATTTTTTTCAAATTTATGAAAATGCCACTAGGGTTTATTTATTAAATTTATCAAAAAAAATTATCATCAATTATTTTAAATTTACATTTTACTCTAATTTAAGTCCATTTCATAGGGTCGACTAGATAAATAGCACTATAAAGATATTGGACTAAGATAGAACTGAAAAATGTGTTGTGGCCCACATTTTGGACCTTGACCACTGCACCGGCCTGATATAGCCATAGAGATTAGTTCATAGAAACCTACTAAAGGCCAAAAATACTGAGTAACTATGCATAGGGATCAGTCTGTAGGCCTCCTAATGGCAACTAATCATGTTAAATAATTTATATACGTTTGCCTAGAAAATTAGTGCAGTGGCCCCTCCGAGGGCCTTCACCACTACACCGACATAGTTTGATGTATAATCAAAAGTGCTAGTAATAAAGAGTGTCAACCCAATAGACTAGTGCAATGGCTCAATTATGAACCTCGGCCATTGCATCGGCCTAATCTGATAAATAAATAGTTTAGCAGCTACTAACCCCTAAGTTGACTGGTCAACCCATCTTGTGGGTATCTAACTAGTGGGCTATCTGACTTCATTTTAAGTTCATTTCTTTACTGATAATCTTTTTATAATATTACAAGTTGAAAAACAAACATTTAAAATTTTTATTAGATAGTCAATTTTTGACATGGACAGTTATAGGTCATTTTTAGTGCTACTGGGCAATCACGGGTAAATTTTTCTATAACATTTTAGCATATTTATGAAGGCATAATTAGAAGCATATTAAATCTAGTCTAGCCCATAATTTTGGCTCAATTATTCACATGCTAGGCAGTTATTTCAAGTAGGGTCCCAAAACCATTTTTAACGGGATAGTTATAGGTCATTTTTCTATTTTGTGATAACCATTCTAGGTTTATTTTAGCTTTTTTTTTTAATGCTGATTGCACTCACAATCATGCATTTCCATAGGCCTAAAGCCAAACTACATTAGGTATGTCAAATTGCCATACAAATGGCTTCCATGCCAAGTTACATAAACATCACAAGTTAGGACATTTTAAGGTACCATTTCATGCCTAAAACTAGTCCATTTACAAGTCCATTTTCATGCCATTTCAATCAAATTCAAGTTCATTTTTCAATTTTTCCATCCTTTAAAAGTGTCCCTTATGATATCCATTTCATTCCATACTAAGCTTGCACATTCTCCTAGATCATGCCATATAAATAATGCCACATTCATGCCACAAATGTCATGCCATTACACACACATATACTAGTTAGTTCGTACCTCATTTTTATGCCATTTAACTTTGCAAAGCTCTCAACCAATAGCCACAAATTGCCTTACACATGCTTTCAATCATATTCAAGCACATAAATACACATTTAAACATTACACAAGCAGTCCTACACACACATTATGCCTTTGCATGCAAACTAAGCTAACATATACTATGATCATGCCTTAGCCACATTACACACACATGCACACAAAAGCCTTACTCACCAATTTCTTTCACATACCATCATATGGTAAGCCATATACCATACCATATGCCAAGTAAACATGCCATATTAGTATACACACCAAGCAACCTCTCGACCAAAAGAAGGCACACACCAAAACTCATGATTCTCACTACCTACACATACATTTCATACATTTTTCATGTCATATACCTTAGAAATCATGCCAAACCACCTAAACAAGCTATACACACACACACACACACACACAACCTTGCAAAAACCTCTTGACCAAAAGGACATCTTACCTTTCCATATATTCCTTTCCTCAAATTAACATTCTAATTATGCCTTACATATAACATTAGCCTAAATATGTAACTAAATCACTTATTCACTCACATTAGCCATAATTCACACCATTTCCATATAAGAAATACTAGCCTAACACATATGAATTCCATCATTCATGCTTTAAATGCCTTAATTTCACTTACCTCACTATCAAAAGAGTTGAATCCTACACTTCAAGCTTGAAAGAAATCACCAACACCTCACTTCTTTCTTAGCCTCCATTCAAACCAACATCGCCTTCAAAAATCTACCAAAAATACACACACCTCTAATTTAAATTCCAAGCATATAAGTGTTCTTAAAATCATCAAACCCCTTAGGAAATACATTAAAAAGGGTTAGAATACTTACACATCAAAAGTTGCCCTTTTAATCCCCTTTGAATGTACACCTTTGCTTCCTTGAATTTTTCTTGCAATCTAAGGACTTCTATGGCTTCCAACAACTTCAAAAATCAATTTTTAACACAATTAAGGGATTTTTAGTGGCAATAAGTAAGGGAAAAGCTTGTTTAAATGAATGAAAATAGAGGCTAGAGCTAAAAATGCCATAGGGACAACAAAGGGAGAAAGAATAAGAAAGAAGGAAGGGTGAGTGGATGTGGCTAAGTGGCCGCTTAAGTGTCACCTTGGGCCTTATATAGCAGTTAAGGTGGCACGAGTGGGGCTTACATGCTACCTAAACAACCTAAAAAAGCTCGATTTGGATAGAAACCTTGGGGAATTTTTAAAAAATCACTTTAACATCCAAAAATCATTGAGTTTGTTTTAAAAATCCTCGATTAGAGGCTCGTAAAATTTCACGACCAAATTCCATCGATAGGATAGTTAACCAATGGCCTTAATTTATGTGTAAAACCCATAAATTAAGAAAATTTTCCAACAACCTCAAAATTTAAAAATTCTTTCACCAATGGACTGAGGGGAATTTTTAAACTTCAAAGTATGGCATTTTCAGGTCTGTCTGGGCACATCCCGTGTCATTCCTGGCTTGACTCCATCTGAGCCTACGGTCTACTAGATTATGACTTAAAATAATTTATTGATTCTGCTAAATCTTTAAAATAAGTCAATTTCATCATTTTGTGGCCCCTTGAAGTTTCATGACTAGTACCTCTGCCTCAAGCCTCGTAAAGGTGACTTGGCACTTCGGGAACACTTTCAAACCTCAGTGGTACTATTTACAGAGCCTCGACTTACGGGCATTACATAGTGCATTTAATGATTTTAAGAAAAATTGCTTATCTTATTTTGATTTCCTATAACAAGACAATCAAAAAGGTTCTTGAATACCCATCTATGCCTTTGCTTTTCCCTTGTTGGGGTTCGAAAGAGCCTAACATAAACTGAGCAAAACTTTAAATATCCATAATAAATTAACTGAAGCTCTAAATATTAATCTAAAGACATATACTGACTCTTGGGCACCTCTAGTATCTAGGAAAAATAACAGAAGTTAGAAAATCTTGCACAAAAAATCGTAGTTACTATTGACAAGGTCGTAAAATTGACATTTTCATGCACCCATTTTCGAAATTTCCACTCCTAAAAGGCTTTATGGTTCAATTTTAGTGTGATTATTTTGGCTATAAAGGGAGAAATGAAGGAAGTAAAATAGAAAGGGAGAGAGAGAAGTGGTCAACTAGAAATGGGAGGAGAGGGGTGAATAGTGAATTTTTACTATTTGAGTCAAAATCACTTATTTATACCCTCTCTCAAAATTTCACTATTCCACATTTTTTCCAATTTTTTTTCTTCTCTTCTTGAGCTAATTAAATTGTCATACTTGCAATAATAAATCACTCTAATTATTCCTTAGATGACTTTAAAAATTGGTGCTAAAAAATATGAAAAAACTAATTAATTTTATTATTTTTATGTTGCCTGATTTCTAAAAAAATTACTTCTTAATATCAAAAAATTTTGACTCTAGCACCATTGGACTTGTTGGAATTTTTAAGTATTAGAATGTTTAATTTTTGTAATTTTCTAAGCAACTTAGAAATTAATTTAGATGCAGCTTTGCCTTGGTCACTATTCCTAAGACACTACTGTAAAAACTTTCTTAGTGTTTTTAACCACTTTAATGACCTTATATTTATTTCAAACTTCACCTAAAATTATTTTTTGATTAATACTTTAATCTAGTGTCTTTAGTGTATCCTAGGTCTTGGGAATACTATTCATCCTGAGAAAGTACTATTCATAATTATCAAGATTTTTGAGTGTTACATTTCTTCCCCTTTAAAAAAATGTCATCCTTGACTTATCTGAACTTCCATCTCCTAAGTTGCTTTTTCCATCCCGTGGTGTTTCTAGAGAACCTTCACCAAGGGCATCGTCTTCTTCTTTAATTTCTTATTTGCTCTATCAATAATCCTCACTAATTCCTTTTTATAGGACAAATCAAGATTAACTTTTATAACTTTTATTGTTAACACATGTATAGGATCCGACCTATATCTTTTGAGTATGGAAACATGAAAGACATCATGGATCTACTAATGTTCTAGAGGTAATGCTAGTCAATAGGTTACTAGTCCCACTTACTTAATGATCTCGTATGGCCTAATAAACCTAAGACTCAACTTCCTTTTCTTCTCAAAACATAGCACCTTCTTCTAAGGCAAAACCTTGAGAAAAACTTGATCACCCACTTTATATACCACTTATTTCTCTTGAAGTCTGTATAGGACTTTTGTCTATCAAAAGCTACCATAAGCCTCTCTCTGATGATTTTCACCTTTTTCTTCTACATTTTGTATCAAGTTTAGTCCCATGAGCTTACTTTCACTTAGCTCATTCCAACACAAAGGGATTTTGCACTTTTTTTCCTTCTAAGGCTTTGTAAGGAGCCATGCTAAGACTCATTTGATAACTATTGTTATGAGCAAACTCAGCCAAGGATAAGTATTAGTCCCAACTTCCTTTGAACTCCAATACATAACCCCTCAGCATATCCTTAAGAATTTGAATGACCCTTTCGGATTAACCATTAGTCTGTGGGTGGAAAGCTATGTTGAAACTCAATTGAGTACCCAAAACATTATAAAGTTTCTTCCAAAACCTGAATGTGAACCTTGGACCCCAATCTGATATTATCAAAGATGGCACTCTATGCAATCTAACTATCTCATCTATATAAAGCTCTGTTATCTTCTCCAATGAGTAATCCATTATCACTGGTATAAAATGGGCTATCTTAGTTAGACAATCCATAATTACCCATATCGAGTCACACTTGCTCCTTGTTAGGTAGCCCAACCAGAAAGTCTATGGTCACTCTGTCCCATTTCCATTTTAGAATTACTATAGGATGAAGTAATCTAGAGGGAACCTGGTGCTCTACCTTTACTTGCTAACAAGTAAGGCACCTTATCACATACTTAGACACATCTCTCTTTATGCTTGGCCACTAATAAGAAAGCTTCGAATCTTGATACATCTTAGTGCTACTAGGATGTATCGCATAATGAGCACTATGAGCTTCTTGTCAAATCTGCTTCTTCAACTCCTCCACATCTAGCACACAAATTCTGTCATGATGGTACAAACAACTATATTCCTTTATCTCATACATTGTTGGCTTCCCCTCTTGGATAGCACTTATGATACTCATCAGCCTCTGATAATCTCTTTAACAATCCTTTACTTCCTGTAGCAAATTGGGCTTTACTTGCATATTAGCTAACAAGGTACTATCACTTGTGAGCTATAAACTGACACTCATGGCTCTCACAACTACTATGAATTTCTTGCTAAGAGCATCAGCCATTACATTGGCCTTCCTTATATGGTAATCAATTAGGCAATCATAAGCTTTAATTAATTCCATCCACCTCCTCTATCTCAAGTTCGACTCCTTCTAGGTAGAAAGATACTTAAGACTTTTATGATCCGTGTAGATATAACACTTCTCTCCATACAGATAATATCTCTAAATCTTCAGAGCAAACACAATGGTTGCAAGCTCTAAATTATAACTAGGGTAATTCTTCCCATGTGGTTTTAGCTATCTTGAAGCATAGGCAACAACCTTAACATCTTGCATCATAACACACCCTAATTCATTGTGAGATACATCACTATATACAGTGAAGTCTTTTTCTCAAAACTGGTTGCACTAGAATCAAAGTCTCTGTCAACATAGCCTTGAGCTTATCAAAGCTATTTTGGCACTTGTCATCTAAAACAAATTGAACATCCTTCCACAATAACTATGTCATAGGAGTAGCTATCAAAGAAAACCCTTTAACAAACCATCGATTGCAACGCCCGACAGTCAATGTCTTATAAATAGTGCTGTGTGGGCCTGAGTGATGTTCCCCATGGTGTGGGTTATCATTTTGAGTCCGATGACTGGCATATGGGTCATAAAACTTTGACGGGCCTAAAAATAGGGAAGATTAATGAATTAAAAATTTTAGCAGAATCAATAATTCATTTTAGGCCATAAACTACTGTTTATAGAGATAAAAAGATTTTAGGCCGGGACAACCCTGAGACTGGGAATGTGCTCAAATGGTCTCAAAAATACCATATCTTGAACCTTAAAAATTCATCTAAGTATGATGGTGAAGCAATTAGAATTTTTTTAGGTCAACTGGTGTTTTTTTGTATATTGTATTATGGCTATGCATAGTGCCAAAAAGGCAATAATTGACTTTTGACTTGAAATTTTGCATAGACCTTAGTCTCATTAATTTATGAAATTTAAAACTAGAATGAGAATTTTGGAGCAACAAGGAATATTTTACGAATTTTAAACCCGGTCTAGGGTGAATAGTGATTTTTGTTTTCAATGGAATTTTGGGCTAAACTTTTTTAAGGGCCTTAGTGATTATAATTGAGGATTTTAGGGACTAGAATGGGAATTTTTGGAAGCTTTTAGAATATTTTATGAATTTTTGCCCTAAAAAGTGATATAATATGCATAAAAATTGGTTTAAAGGCCATTTGGCCTAATTAAACTGGTCCAACCCACCCAATATTCTAGATTTCTCCTAAAGATAATCCAAACCATGAACCAAACCATTTTCTTCAACCCCAAAATACCAAATCCGACACCTCTTCTCTTTTTTCTCTCATTTTCTTTACTTTCTCTCTCCTAACTCCTTACCAAAATTCATGAAAAAGTAAATAATTAGAGCCTCCATCAAATTTAGATACTAAATCATCTAAGAAGTTGAAAAAAGGAGCTTAAAAGTGAGAGAAATCACACTTAATTGAATAGCGCTCAAGTGAGGTAAACAAGCTTAAATTTCATTTTTTATTTTTGGTATAGGTAGTTTAGGTGACTCTAAGCAAACCCATGTTTTCAAATTTTTATTTAGAGCTATGGTTGATTTTTGAGGAATTTTCTAAGATTAAAAGTGTGTATGTTAGGGCTTAAAAAAGGAGGAGAGAGAAATCCCCAAATTCAAGCACAAAGTGGTGGAGAAAAGGGTGCTCATACACCCTAGGTATGTGGAATATTTCAATTATATTATGTCATATTTAAATATGTACATTTGTGCATGTTTTAGTGTATGGAAGTTTGGTTTCATGTTTGTGCCTAGGTAGTTTGAGTAAATTATGCTTATAATCACATAATTGGCAATATTTTAGGGTAACTTGTAGAAGAAATTGGTAAGAAATTATGTGTGTAAAGGGGTGTGGTGTGAGTGGCTGGATGGTGGCCTAAATTGTGCATGGTGTGTACATGTGAAGTGTGGGTTATTTGGTGTGCAATATTGATAAATGCTAGGAAAAATGACTAAAACTATGTTATGTTAGGTGTCCAATTTGGGATCTAATTAACTATGATTAAATGGCTAAAATTGTAAGTGAACTAATGTACTTTATAATGGGCATGTGAGGTGAGAATGACTAGGAGAAATAGCCATGAGAATGAACCTTGAATAAGTTGAGGAATGAGATGCATAAAGTGAGAAAATGACCAAACGAATAGTGTCAGTTGCAGAAACTGACCAAATGAATGGTAACCTTGCGACAATGGCAAAATAGTAATTATTTGTGTAAGTTAAGTCTTAAAAGATAAATTAAGGATAAAAATGTTAAAGGTTTATGTCTAAAATGAAATGCCCACTGGATGGGTTGACTGGTTAACTAAGGATAGAGCAACTGCTAGGCTGTCGGTCCCTCTCGGGCCCACTGCCAGGTATTGGTTGTGGCAGGTGTAGCTGCCTAGGTTCTATCATGAACCACTGCACTACAAGTTATTACTGTGGATACTGAGGGTGGTCCATGGACATGCCTCTAGTATCTACCATAGGTATTGATTGTATGATGTGTAGATGTTGGGATTAGTCCACAGGCTTATCCCTACTACCTGCTATAGGTCCTAAAATATTGGCAAGGTAGGTGCAGCTACCTAGGCCCAAAAAGTGGGCCACTGCACAGGATATATCCTGCTGTCCAGTGTCTTAAAGTGTGGTCTATTTGGTATGAGCCTATGATATAATAAATTGAACTAAATTAGCTGATACATCATCTAAATAATCGATAAGTGAACTAAAGTAATTACATTAATGAACGTGAAGTAAGTTAGGATTTTTGTTTGTGTGTGTTACATAACATGTTGCATGTCTGCATAAGTGACATAGTATAATTGATTTATTCCACCACTGAGTTTTACACTTAGTGCGTCGGTTTTCCAATGCGCAGGTTATAGACAAAGAGCAGATCAGCATTAGACACCATTTTCAGTGTAGCTGCCAAAGAGTCTTCATATTTTTGCTTTTTTTTTTAGTGTTGTGTATAGAACTGCACTCATATATATAGATAGTATGAGTTATGGGACACTTATATGAATGGATGTATGTAACTGAGGGTATGTATAACTGGGTATAGAAACTGAATGTTTGTTTTTGTATGTCTGTGTACTGATGGGTCCTCGACCCTATGTTTTGATAAATGAATGTATGTGGGGGTGAAAATGATTGTGACTTAGAGGACCAGAGGGTCCAAAAGGAAAGGATTGGTTAAATGTTATGATTAAAAGTGTTTTCTTTATAGGTTAATATGGGGTTAGGTAATAGGGCAATCGTTATATTGCCCGATTTTTCATAATTGTCTAATAATGCCTGGTAGGGGTTGTAATAATGTAAAATAAGTGGTAATACGAAATTAAATGTTCAGATTTGGCTTAAGGGTATGTATGGTCAAATGAGGTCAAAAATAGTAAAAGTTAAATGAAAGGCCCATGGGGAAATTCTAGGATGGGTAACTTTAGTGGAAAGTAGCACACCTTGCCTGTTTCAAGTATAGATGGGTAAGGGGTGTTACATTGATAGTATCCTGCCAAACCTAGAAAACTTTTGATCTATATGGTGTTCCTAGGTAGCTTCCACTCCATCACTACTTTTATCTTATTGTGAAGAACTCAAATACCTTTAACTGATGCTATGTGCCCTAAGAAAGACACTTCACTCAACCAAAACTCACATTTGTTGAGCTTGGCATATGGCCTCTCTTCTCTCAAAATCTAGAGAACTGTTCTTAAGTGCTATTTATGCTCTTCCTTATTCTTTGAGTAAACTAGAATGTCGTCTATAAAGACTACCACAAACTGGTCAAGATAAGGCTTGAAGACTCTATTCATCAGGTTCATGAATGCTGTAAGAGTATTGGTAAGCCCAAATGGCATTATTAGGAACCCATAATGAACATACCTTATTTTGAAAGTAGTATTCACCACATCTGACTCCTTTGCTCTCAATTGGTAGTATTCGAATCTAAAATCTATCTTAGAGAATACCCTGGCTCCTTTAAATTGATCAAATAGATCATTGATCTATGGCAGAGGATACTTATTCTTGACAGTCACTTTATTCAACTATCAATAATCAACACATATTTGAAGTGAACCATCCTTCTTCTTGACAAATAGAATTAGTGCTCCCTGTGGTGAAACACTCCGTCTGATAAAACCCTTATCTAGCAACTCTTGCTATTGAAGCTTTAACTCTTTCAATTTTGTTGGTGCTATCCAACTCTTTAAATTTTATTGGTGCTATCTATTATAGGGCTATCAATATCATAACGGTATTAGGTAGAACCTTAATATTGAACTTAAGTTCTCTCTCTGGTGGCAAACTCGATAATTCTTCCCAAAAAACATCCATAAACTCAGCCACAACCGGTATGCTACTCACTTTTAGTTCTTCTATTCTAGTGTCATACATATGAGAAATATATGCCTGACAACCCTTTATCATCAATCGCCTTGCAATGATTACAGATATCACATAGGATAAGAAATTAATTCTCTCTCTAATGACTGTGATTTTATACTTATCATCAATTTGAAGAGTTAATCTCTTATGCTTATAGTCTAAGATCATTTGATATTTGGACAACTAGTCCATTTCCAGTATCAAGTCAAAATCATCAAAAGGTAACTCTATCAAGTCGACAAGAAATCGATAATCCTATATTCTCAAAAGGTGGTATCTATAAATTCTATCAACTACCATATGTTGGCCTATAGGGTTGCTAACCATGAATTCTAGGTGTAGTGGTTCTAAAACTAACCCCTAGTCTCATGCCTATGATGTGCATACATATAAACGTGTAGACCCTAGATATATCAATGCTAAAATAAAAAAGTCAAAAAGGAGAAAAGTACTAGCCATGATGTCTGGCTCGTTCATGTCCTCTTGAGCTTTAATGGCATATTGTTAGGCAGGTGCTCTCTGCTCATATCAGGACTCTGATCTACCTCTTTGTGTTCCCTCTATTATCTCTCTTCAGTTACTCTTTTAATCTGTGTAAATGTTGGTCTTTGACCCACACTCTATCCCGTAGGATAGTCTATGTGAAAATGGCCCATTCTATCCATAGGAAAAGCACACTCCTGGCATGTTCATCAAACATTCTCCCCTGTGCCACTTGGAACATATCGGACATTAAAGAGTTGGACCTTTCTTGCTCACTGACCCTAGTGTAGAAGTAGCATGAGATTGTGGATGTCCTACTTTTCCTTTACCACTTTGTGCTGATTTTTGTGACTAGCATTGCTTTTGGGATTATTGAGTTGAATCGGACTAAAATCCCTTATACCTCTTGCCTGATGGTGGAGCAACACTGGATACTCCCTAACCTCTTGCTCTTTTCTTCTGATAGAATTCCTTCCTCTCTTTCTATATGCCCTCAGTGGATCTATAGACTGATACCAACTATGAGAAGTCTCTTATCTTCATTGGTATCACTTAGGACTTAATGTCAATATGTAGTCCCTTCTCAAATCTTTTATACTTATCAGCCTTAATTATGATAGTGTCCTTAACATATCAACTAAGCATGGTGAACTCCTTCTCATATTCACCAATGGTCTTTTGATCTTGCTTTAGATCTATAAACTATTGCCTCTCATCTAGGTAATCCTCGGTGACATATGTCTTATAGAACTTTGTCAAAAAGAACTCCCAAGTCACTTAGTGCTTTGTCTTATACTTTATAAGGTCTTTCCACCATTTTCATGCTTTTTCCTAAAAAAGTGAGGAAGCACAAATCATTTTCTCCTCTAACGTGCACCTTATACGTGTCATGATTTTCTCAGTGCGATCTAGCTAGTATTCTGCCATCGCTGGTGAGGCCTCACCCTAGTCATTAAAGTTCTTTTTTACTCTCTCTAGATATGTCTTTTGGAGAGCTAAAGGAACTGCAAGCTGTGCTGGTGGTGGCAGTAGAGCTATAGCAGTAGCCTGCCTCAGAAGCTTTAACATCTCCTACAGGAACACTAGTGGAACCTATCTTATGGACTGTGCAAGTCCTGCTACACTCATGAAAGTAAACCTAACTTTTATAGCCTTAGGTCTAATCGTAGCCAGAGTATGACTCTCAACTTCATCCTCACTACCTTATGCTAAAGCACTCATCATATCTGTAGGTAAAAAAACAATTTGATAAGCCTCAATATCTAATAGAATATGAAGTAAACTCTAAACTATTTTTAGCACTTAAATGTTAACTAAGAATGCCTAAATCAGAGCTCTAATATCACCAAATGTGACATCCCTTGCCCGATCAAGACACCAGCTAGTCACTGAGCCTAACTAAGGTGTGCACATATATCAAGATATCCAAACTCATCTACTCGTTTCCTTGTTTTTACAACATTTTTATTTATAATCATTGTGTGCGAAAATATGGGTTTTTAAAAAACTTTTTAAACATTGTTACCTATTTAAAACTGGGAATTCTTATGCTAAAAATCCAATAGTATAACGGCTATACTGGACACTATCCTAAATTTTAAATAGTAACCTGCACAATAAAATGCACTTCTATATCTCAAAGACACTCTTTCACTAGCTCAATATGATCCTCTGATCACTCTAATAGCACACAACATAACATAATATCTCAACCTCAGGGAGAGATACCATACAACACAATATGTAATATCACTGTTTAATATGATTAACATACATCAAAATCCAAAAAGAATATTTAAGTTACATTTTGGTTACAAAATAATTACAAGTTAGGCCTATCCCCTTTATATAAAGACTTGAGTGCACCTTATACATAACTTCTATAACAAAAAGAGCTTTACCAAAAATAAGGCCTTCTCTTTAACTTTCTTAATGTCCCGAGGCTTTTGGTATCAAAATGTTCTTGCACCTATTTGTCATAAAACAAATGACATGCTAAGCATATTGCTTAGTAGTGAAATCAAAATAATATGTGTTATTATTGCCATTATACCTTTTATAAACTCATACCATTCAT
The DNA here is from genome assembly GCA_948208565.1 of Hura crepitans. NCBI lineage: Eukaryota > Viridiplantae > Streptophyta > Magnoliopsida > Malpighiales > Euphorbiaceae > Hura > Hura crepitans. The sequence continues at coordinate 2,107 of CANXYI010813057.1, read as the reverse complement.
TTAAAAGTAATAAATTTTAACACTTGCATATCACATATTTGCAAAATGATAAATTGCAAAGAATATAACTGTCGCATGCTTTATCCACCTCTAATGTCAGAACATGTATGTATAGCAACTATATGTAATAATTTTATTACATCTAATTAAACCAAAATATCATCATATTCGGTTTATTGATCATTTTACATCCAATATATGCATAATATATTTCATTTATATACTTACATTCTTTTAACATAAGCCCATGGAAATTTCGACAATCCTATTAATAACTAGATTATAAAATTATGCAGGGGCCTATATTTTGGACCTTACAGTTGTTGCACCAACGTAAGAAAAATTGTGCAATAGATCTCCCCATAGGACTTTACTGCTGCCCCTACGTGCGTTTGTGCAGTGGTTTCCCCTATGGAACCTTACAGCTGCACCCATGTAATCTTATAATCTCGACACACATATCTGTAGGTAAAACTAAAAGTGAACCTTTAGATACTTATTTAAGCACCAAAGTGCCCTAACAGTTGTTATATCCCCTAGCTGACTAGTCAACTATCCATTTCCTAAGTTGGTGCATCTCATGGGCTAAAAACCATTGTCATTAGTTTCACCATCTTAAATAAGTTTAAATAACTTTTAATATTCATGATTTAGCCATTAAATGACTAAAACTACATTTATACCTTGAAAACACCATTTTGAGCACCTATGCCCATTTTGCTCACATTATGCCATATTCGCATTTAAAAGCATTATCCACCTCAATTATTGATTTTTAGCTTGAATTTCATATTTACATACTCAATTTAAGGTCATAATGACATTTAAGTCCTTTTATGCCTTTATGTTTATTAAATCTCCAACTTATGGCATAATTTGCTCTTAATAGCCTTTTTAGGGTCCATTTCGGGTTTAAAACTCTTTTAGGTCTCAAACTTTATATCTTTTATGAATTACATCATTTACATGTTCAAAATATCAATTAAAACATGTATACCCCAAATCTTTCACCATTTTATGACATACCAATCTTATTGCCCGTTTTAGGCCATTCGGCAATACAAGCTTGATTAGGCATTTTTAGGTTTTAGTCTTTATTTCCTTAAGCCAAACATTATATTTCAATTTGACATAGTGTATAGACCATGCATATTTCATAATACCAAGCCAACATGCATATGCCCATCAATAAAGTCATAGCATATAAAACCAATTCTATAACACAATCATGCATAATTAACCCTTATAACTCAAAAATTTTGGGTCCTATTTTCTTCTTGGTAGTTTTAGCCATTAGGCCATTTTTATACTTTATTACTTAGTTCTTTCTTAACTCAAGCTGAGTAAGTGCCTAATAAGTCACTTACCCCCATTTCATGGTTTTGTACACATTAATATGTATGATATTTGATTTCTAGTCACTATATTTCAACTTATTACATTGACATTCCCTTTTATGCCATGTAGCAACGTATATCCTTAATTAGTATTTAAGAATATAACTCATGCCTTGGCAATGTATCATTTAGCAACTCATTAAAAATAATCATATATTAATGCTTTGAATCAAACATTCACATCCACATATTATTTCATACAATGTCATGCTCATAATTGCACATTAAGGCATTTTAATGCTATATGCACATAACACCATTCAAAAACCTTTGATGTATATGTTACATTTCCTATGGCATTTTATTACTTTTAAACATTTATATTCAAGTTAATTCAGTAAATGTGTAACAGCCCCTACCAGTTCTACCTCCTGAACTGATAAGGTGTGTTATCCTCCTGTATGTCTATAACTAGGGAGTATCACCATCAGGCGCTACCAGACATTTCTTAATATCTGGGCGGCATGACGGCTGCCCTGTTATCTCACCTAAATCTAAACCTGCAAGAAAATCACTTCTAAATGATATATAACCTCTACATACACCATTGGACCCTCTGGTCCTCTAAATCACAGTCATTCAATCAACATCACTCAATCACAGGGTCAGAGACCCACCAATCATCATGCATTCACAAAACAGTCATTTTCTATACATGATACTATAATTCAAACCATACAGTCTATCCCCACATGTACATGAGTGCAAAC